>CM032392.1:1583626-1891126 GCA_019049475.1 Eueides isabella
TGAGTGGCGCAATCCAACGCCACGTTTTGCCTTGTACAGAACCAAGAAATGAGATTATTAATATTAATTGAAAGTAATAAATATCTCATCCTCGAGTGAGGATCGAACTCACAACCTGTCGGTTACAGTCACACGCTTGTGCCGCTGCGACACGACAGGCCTAAAGACTTACAAATAACAGACATTTTCAGTTAACCTAGTATAAAAGTATCCGTTTTTACATCGTGATCTATTATAAAAGTACCTTTATTTTGGTGTAACTCAACGCCGCGCTTTGTTCAACCAAAGCTTTGAAAGAAAAATACTTATATTGCTCCCACCAAAGACAGAACTCACAATCATCTTTTTATACACTACGGCTACACGACCACAGCGGCTTATCTATCATAGACATTCATATAACTTAATATACAAAAGTAAAATTTTTCAAAAGCATCATTAGTATGAAACGTCAAAATAGACTGCTAAAAAAAAGCTCGCTTGATAAAAACCGTATAAAGTGGCTTTAAGCTTTCTCCGGAGCTTAAAGTTTTGAATAACAAAGAGAGAACTTCCAACAAGTACTTTGCAACAGTTTCAAAAGATATTTCAACTTTTATGTGCAGATGCAAGTTTTTTTTATAATAAGTATGAAAAAAGCTCTTGAAATAATAAAAAATATGTGTAATACTGGATCTGTCGTGCGTGCGATAGGTAGTGGTTCGATCCCATTTCGAGGAAAAGTAATAATTCATTTTCCTCGCCTGGTATTTGAGCAAGTACGCGTTGAGTTTTACCTTCAGAATAGGCCCGAATTAGTGTTTTAACACTATATTATCAGATTCCTTCTGCCTGCTCTATTTCAGCGACATTTTAAGATGAAATGGAATAATTATGACATTTTCAATGTCGTAGTCGAGAAAATATAGTCTATAAATTTGAAACAGTATTTAATAAAATTAACATGTTCAAAGCATGCTAAATATAGATTATGCGAGATGTCACATTAGGCTGAGTTTTTATTATCAAAGGAAACGTTGAAAATGCAGTAACCAAAGAGAACATTCCGAAATATTGCGTGTAGGTGACGGAGCACAACGCCGCACTTTAGCTTTTTACTAGAGCAAAAGAATGTAAATAATTGAGTTCCCAAATGTGAAATCATATTACTATCTACCAAACTTTACGCCTACTAATACCACTATAAGATCTCTGAGGCCTGTGTTGCAGCGGCACAAGCGTGTGACTGTGACCGACAGGTTCTGGGTTCGACCCCCCCCCCTCGAGGAAATGAAATGATTCATATTTTCAATTTAAATATTTAATGTTTCCTTTCTTCGCTCTGGTAATAGCAAAGCGCGCGTTGAGTCCTCAACCGCAATGCCTCAAATTCAGCGGAAAGTAGGGAACGGAAGTGGAAGCGGATTTAACGTTTGTTTTAATTTAAAAATTAAAGATAATGTATTTTTACTATCTTTAAATTTTAGAAACCATTTAATAAAGAAAGATACAATTTTTAAAAACTTAATAAAAATTTGAACGTAGCGGGATTTAACACCCCAGTCTTGGATGGACCTTTTAAGATTATATACGAGTAATTTAAATAATAGTCAAAATATTAATTAATGGCATTATTCTCTTGCCAACGATGATTCTGGCAATTGTCTTTGGGTAGCGGAAATTTGTAAAATTACCCTGCAGAGATGCTAACAAAACGTAAAAACGTGTGTATTAGCGTAAAGATTTCGACGTAGCTTGGTGAGAACGTATGCTTTTGAGAACTTATGGCTTGGTGTTGCTGGACGGTTTCCAAGAGACACTGGTTCAATCCCGTTATTTTTTTTATGTTTTTTTAATTAGTAAGTGTGGATATAAAAAAATTAGTTCGACAAAATTTTTTTTATAGTATAAAAAACAATTATGTAGCTCAAGCAGGCGAAGCCGCGAGCGGGTTAGTTATTTATGAATCAAACAATCGCGTGCCTCCCATTTCATAGAATCATTATGCTACCGACGGTTTACCGCCCACGATAATGATATATGTACCGTTGACGTTACAATCACCGTGAATACTTTGTTTGACGTGTAACACGGGAATGTATATGACAAGTAGATGACAGAATGACATTTATTCGTCATGCATTTTTCATTTTAGGGAGAATTTTATTTTTTTTAATTTTATTTTTACCTTCACGCTGTATCCCGCACGAGGCAGGTAGGCAGAGAGAACCGGGAACCCATGTTTAAGACACTCCGTTCCACTTCCGTTCCCCACTGATTTTTTCTCCACATTTTTAGTAGGAGACCTTAGAGCGTATATTAATACAATGCGTGTTACATTTTCGGCCGTATTGATGCTTACATTTGTGTAGTGGCAACAACTCTGCACATACAAGGCACGAAAACACAGCGAGGAAGACGAAAATAGAAAATATCATTTCCTCGGGAGGAATCTAGGAATCGAAACGAATGCTTGTACCCCAGCGCTACGCCCCTTTGAATTTCAATATTGCCCTTTTTCTTATTAAGAAAATATATTAAATGTTTATATAACCTATAGAAATCAGATTAAATTCTTAAGTATTATAGATATATGACATAATACTGTAACAACATAAAGCTAACAAAGCTCAGTACTAATTAATTAAATCAATTTCACATCTCTCTACCAAACATACCAGTACCTACTAGCAACAAGCTACAAAGGAAATATTGGTTAAATCTAACTAGCGAAGAAGCGCTTGATTCCAAACAACGTATCACCGTCGACATGTTCCAATCAACCAAAACATCAGACACACGCCGCAAACGTCTCGATACAATCGAAACTGCAACTGCATTTCACGAGGCCTTTGATACGTCCATCGCTTGTCTGTCCGACGATTGTGTAGAAGCCAATCTAGCTAGACCCTCCACCCTATTAACAACCGTCTGTAATTCCTATATAGGAACAAAACGGAAGCTCAAACATCCTGGCGGCACGCTCTTTGATTTCCCATACATTCATTTCAATTGTCAAACCTACTAAACAGGGGTGATAAATAATACCCCCTAGAACATTAGAGCGTGATAATAAAACACACATTAAAGTGTAATTGCTGACAAACCTCGTATTATGGTTGTGGTAACCATTTTTGGACATGTCCATTTCTGTTTTTTTCCGAATTTAAGAATGTTTTCCTTCTATGATAAGAAGCAATGGACGTTTGGTAAAACGAAGATGTGGCCTAAATGGAAGAATATAATATCATGTTAAGGGATGTCTAACAGCGAAATTCACTCTAGAGGGTAATCGGGCACGAAAGCGTCTGGTAATAAAAGTGGTCGTAAAATTGTAACGTTACGACCCGTGAGACAGTAGAGTGCACTCGATGGCACACTGATACAGTTTTTTCGGGTTTCCTTTCTATGTTTACTTGATTTATGGGTTTAAATGGTGATAGGATATTGGTGCGTGACGTTCATCCTTATTGACTACGGTTTTGATTTAGTTTTTGGTGGATAGGCTTCAAAAAATGTTTATTTGTAATTCTTTAGGCACTTCATTTATTTTTTAAAACAAACTGTTTGTGGTTTTTCTTTTCGATTAAATGCAGTGTAGCAATTGAAATAAATCTTTAGAAATATAGATTTGTGTATGTTTATGTTTTTTTTTTTTTTCAAATAAAAAATTGGTACAAATTCATAAAATATTGCTAAATAAATACTTATTTCATCAATAAAAAAATAAACTTCAAGGAATCTTATTTGTATTTCTCCTTACAATTTTATAAGACTTAGCATCAGCTATTTCACTTTACATTCATTGTAACTAAGCAGCTGCCTTTCAAAGGCTTTATCTCCCACAGTAATTGGTCGTAAGGCGCGCGTTTTACGAGACTCGGTGATTTTATCCTCTCCAGCTTTTGTGTAGTATTGTACTTAGCGTACAGGGATCATTGTGTTGACAGGATTACTTGGTTTATTTTTTTTTTTTTAAAGTAGAAAGAAGGCACTTAAGTAACTAGTATAAAGATACTCCCATTTAGACACATTCATCTCCAATTTTCCACTGAATTTAAAAAATTAAATGTTGACTGACTGAACTCAATGTTGCGCTTTGCTTTGCTACATAAATATATTTCATTACCACGAATGGGGATAAATCTGACTACCTATGGCATTTATAGTCAGTCACATGCTTGTGCCGCTGCGGATAAGCTTTAAAATATGTAAATATTATATAAAATTGTGTTTAACATATTTTTTTACAAAATAAAATTATTTTGTTTATTTGATAACTCGTTCTTTCAAAACTTTAAAATCCATTTTAAAATTTATATGATATTTCATAACACAACAGATATAATGTATAAGGTATTCGCGTGCTCGTTTGTCGTTCATCAATCTATTAATACATAGCCCGATACAATTCTATTTATGCAAAGTTTTCAATGTTCCCTTTGCATGACGAACGACCGTTCGCAACTATAATTCATAAATTATATACACATTGCTCGAAAATATTATTTATAAATGAAGAGTTCTGATATTAAGTATATTAATTTATGTTGAAGTAATAATATATCTGGTCCAGCGGCAGAATCATGTGATTGTTAACGCGCCGAGTTTTGGTTGGGGTTTCGATTCTCAGTTGAGGATGAAATATTAAATAGGTACTTTCATTTCCTCGCTGCGGTAACAAAGCAAATCCCGGCGTTTAGAACCGCCACTTAAAACGTAAAACTTGAAATTCAAAATTAATGGAAAAAAAAGATATATAAAAAATATATCTAGATCTGTTATACTAAAAAATGGTAGAATATAAATAACTCAACTTTGTATATTTCATTTTAGATATGGAACCTGGGAACCTGGGAACCTAATCTCCGTTTCCATTAAATTGAGGAACACAACACTACTATCGCGAGAAAATATAAATATAAATTGAATATTACATACCTCCGAGTGTAAATCGAACGTACAACCGTCGCATTTACAGTCGTAAGCTTCTCTTGTCATCAACCCCCAAAGGAATTAAATTGAGTTGTTCCCCAAAAGTCATAATTACCATGAAAAATTGTCCGATGTTATCAAAAAGAACATCAAATACAGGGTGCGTTGAAATTTATTTAACTACTTGTTCAATTAAATGAAAGAGCTTCTATAAACTTTTTATTTTATGTCAGTTAAAAAAAGATCAATATCAAAGTAGGTCTGTCGTGACTGAGGCCTGGCGCAGTGGAATAGCGTGCAAGTGTAAATGTTATATGTTGTGGGTTCGATGCCCGTTAAAAGAAATGAAAAATTTAATATTTTCAGTCTACTATACTGACAAGGCAAGCCGCGGTGCTGAGTTCCGCAACTCAAGCCACCAAGAACAAAAAAGCCAGTGATCTTTGACATTTGAACATTTCAAACAATACCTCAATATCAACATATCACATAATTCATCAAAATGCTAAGAGCTCTAATGAAATATTAGATCAAAATCTTTATTTGTCAATTAAATGCGACCGTTAGAACGAGTTAGTGGAGATTAAAGAGATTGTTATTTTGGTCCTTTTATATTTATTCCGAGATGGTTTATGAGGGACAGGTGGCACAGCTAGGGATGGGACGTAGCATGCACGATGGAATTTATTATTATTTTGGCACTGATATATTTTGCTAGCATATTTTTTATGTACAGGCGTAAATTAAAAAAAAATAAGTTGACGTGGATACGATTAACAATTATTGTGTAAACATCTAACTTCTCAATACACGAGAAACAATGCGGTCTATATTTATCGTTATTAAGGTCTGTCGTAGCGCAAGGGCACAACCGTTTAGCTGTAAACATTCGGTTCGATCACCAATGACGAGGAAATTAAATATTCAACATTTTAGTTATTTGCTATGGTAATGACGTAAAGCGTGGCGTTGAGTTACGCCACTCAACACGTTTCAATTTGACAAATTCTGTGGAAAGTGGAGAACGGAACGAGTGTCGGATGTAGTACAAGTACTCGTATGTATAATAAAATCCAATAAGTTATTTTAGACTTGCTATTTCAACAATTTAAAGTAACAGTTAAAAATATATTTATGAAAATTGTAACTTAAGATTTATAATTTTCATAAATATATTTCATTGCTACGTCAAAAAATCACTACCACATTCTGTTAAAGTGCTTGCAGCTCTTACTGAAATTGTTGATCCAATGTTCAAGAAACATAGACGTGGTGGTCCACAATAAACAAAATGGTCCACATGGAAATTTAATTCCAAAATTGCACTCAAATCGGTTCGTTAATTTAGGAGAGTACTGTACCGTAGATAGACATACAGACTTACTGACCGACAAGTCGAACGTATACCCTTATTTTTGGGTCAGGGTTAAAAAAAATATGTTTTTATTTGTATGCAGTCAACGTCTTAGCCACTGTTGCTGGCTTCGATTCGTTCACTTAAAAACAGCACATCCCTAAATCTTATCATCTATTTTAACAATTCATAACTCACGCCCCGCACCCAATCAAAGAACGATGACATATTTACACCAATTACTCAGTACTATGCAATAAAATAAAATCTTCTATTCAACAGTATCATAAAGAAAAATATATATCAAAATTAAATTTAAGAAATGAAATATTAAATATTCAGGTAGACTGGTAAGTTTTTTGGAAAACTGTGATTTTTTGGAAAATGTAAACAAAAACATTAATAATTGGCCGCAAATATCATGTCTCAAAAGAGATTTTGAGATGGATTCCAGGTATGATGAACGCAGTCCCAATTGGCAAATATGTTACTCGTTGAATCCGCAGCCGTCTATTTCAGAAGACGACTACTGCATCGATTGCAGGTTCGAAGGGAATCATGTCTGATTTAGATAGGCCGGCTCCAATAATGGAGGGCTTGGAGCTAAAGAGTTCAACGGACTGCCAACTGTCACAACGGATAAATAAGATCTGTGCGTATGCCTATAGTACAACAAATGGAGGAATTTTCCTCTCTGCGTATGTTTCAGGAGCTTAAATTGTTTAGGGGGCATTACTGCGCGGCCTCTGTCGGCTTAAGAGCTGATAGTTCTACGTTGTCCACTTCCTGATGAGTCCACGCTGAGAAGACTGCGCTTAGGTCATATCAATATTACCTATAACAATATAAAAATATTGAATCGCAATGCAATGCAAGTGGTCTGTAAGTATCCAGCATGATGAGCGATTGAAAACTTTTGAAGATGCAGCTTCGGATATGGTTCTGGACCAATAAATCTCAGGCTGAAGTTTGCAATGCATAGACGTAATGTAGCAACCGCGGGGATTTTAAATCAGTACTTACAAAGTCATTTCAGTCACCACCTATATTGACCTAGCTGACACATTCAGTATTGTATTGTGATGCTACAGTAGTATGTCACATGTTGCGTTGAGTTCCGGAGCAGTAAAGCGTCAAAACATTCCGTACTGCTAATTAGCAGCACGATGTTGAAAGATGTGTAAATTTACTAGAATCGTCGTTGGTAGGCTAATTAGTTTTAGGACCAGTATCCTTGTCTGATGGTCATGTGATTAGTGACAGTTACATCAGCAAATGGTTACATTTGCTTGAACGAATATAAAATTGATTAAATATACAGCCAATGCCACAGAACTCATTATGAAAGATATCACTGTCGATATAAATCGGGTGTGTCATCGCCCTGGGGAGTCCCTTGGTTATATGAGATCTGGTTGTTTCTCCACGGGTTTTAAAGTGTTAATCTACACTATAATTTTCTAAAATAGTATTGTTTTTATCTTACTAATGGTGAGTATTTGCATAGATATAATCAAGCAGCCTCTTGGCTACTACCACCTTATTATTTTTAATGAACCTACCAGTAACTTGCTCTTTAATATGGCCTTGGATGTACTCTAATAATTCCACGTTTGTTCTGGAAAATAGCTGTGCCTTGCGCTACTGAAAGAAAACGACCCGTTAACGTCGTTTTCTTTTATCAATATCGGGTATATGTTTTCAATAGACCTAATATAGTACTCGTAGACCGACTGGCGCACCGTGCAGTCATTGTTGACATTACTATCCCACATGATTATAATCCCGTAAAGGCAGAGAAATTTATCTAAGACTTAACTTCGCCTACAAAATACTAGAATATTGATGTTACGGTGACCTGTCATTGTGCCGATAGTAGTTTCAGGTTGAAGGTTTAACAGCAAAAACCCTCGAACAACATCTTTAACGGTTATCGCTTAGCTGCTTGATCAAGACAAGACCCGGATATATAAGGCAGCTTTGCATGAGATGGCACGTATTATGCGAAAGTTCCTCACTTTGGAGCCTGAACTATGTGTCATATGAGAGTGTTAGTTTTATATTTTTAAATATATTTTTTGTATTAATTTATGTTCAAAAATATAAAATTTATCTCAATGTAAATAAAAGTAATAATATTAAATCTTACAATTTATATCAAAGTAGGTATTAATAATAACACTTTGATCACATTTCGAGTTCTACAAAGAGATAATGAAAAACAGACGAATTGCTATTGAACGAGACACTTCTAATTAATTAACAGTAATGTACCATTATGAAATGCTAAGCTGGCTGGAAAGGCAATGTTTATAATGTTCAAGATTTTACATATAACTTGATGCTTTTACTTTGGTTTTCTTAGATTGGTTTTGAATGAAACTGTTTAACCGTTAAATCGCGTATAGCTAACAATATATATATATTATATATATATATATATATATATATATAATAGATATATATATATATATATAATATATATATATATATATATATATATATATATATATATATATATATATATATATATATATATATATATATATATATATATATATATATATATATATATATATATATATATATATATATATATATATATATATATATATATATATATATATATATATATATATATATATATATATATGTATACTTATAATAAATTCTTAACCGATCACTGAGCTTAACTGAACGGTTGCTAGGAACCTAATAGAGCTATAATTAGGATACTTCTCATGCAAACCTAATTAATTACCTTTAATTTTCATGCAATACTAATGATAACAATATGGCGGTCGATTTTTTTTAACATTGTTTATTTTTTTACTTTTTAGTGTCTTTCATTGATATTTTTTAAAAGATTTTCTAGATTAGATCAGGTAAATTACATCAGTTATTTATTGTAATACATTAAATAGAGTATATTGTAAGTAGCTATAGGTATTTCGAAAGTGATGTCAATTGTACACACAGGCAGCTTGGGACCTTCTCGTCTGGGAGACGATGAAAAGATGAGGTCTATTAAGTAATCGGTGTGCTTATATACAAAAGAGAATTTTGTAAATTTGTACAGGAATCTCGACATATATATGCTTATATATACCAAATGAATTGGAAACACCCTCCTATTTGAAATTGGTTAGAAAAATATATAATTTTCTCAGTTCATGGCACCTTCAAAGCTTATTAAGCTAATAAAGTTATTACAAACACTCTAAGTATAAGGTAAGATAAAGAAAGTGAACTTTCGAGCAAAAGCTGCTATTTTCACGTCCCTAAGATAAACTAATCCACGAGATTAGGAAAAAGTCACGAAGCGTGTTAATCATTGATATATTGTCTTTTCATGCTATTTTAGTCGATTTTTAGAATCAATACGAGTAAAAAGTTGGTTAAAACCCGTTTTTACGGTAAATCTTGTCTGAACAAATATATTTCTAGCTT
Organism: Eueides isabella; assembly: GCA_019049475.1. NCBI lineage: Eukaryota > Metazoa > Arthropoda > Insecta > Lepidoptera > Nymphalidae > Eueides > Eueides isabella. The sequence goes on from CM032392.1 coordinate 1,593,345, forward strand.
AAAATCAGAATATACTGTACTTTAACTTACCAGTAAATCTAAGCCCATTTTCAAAATTGGAGAACAGAAGTGTCTTTATGAGAACAGAGTGCTTTAATTCTAATTCAGATTAAAATTCAGATAAACGTCAAATAATTTACCACCGGTTCACTAAGAAACTCAGCGGGACAGGATTTCTTCTAATCAAATGCTTACTATCATGTGATTAACACTGGGGTTAATTCTGCATAGACTGTTACGTCCAGGATGAGAAATTATATAGGATGAATTACTTTATCTCACTTACCTTACATTTTCCTAACCACTAGACGATCACGGTCAAATGAAATATTTAATATTTTAATTATACAAAATTGTTGGCATATTATGTTGGCATTTTTTTAATTAAAAATAGTTATTTCATTTCCACGAGTAGAAATCGAACCCACTTCCTGTCACGTTTACGCCCCACACTTGTGCCTCTGCGCCACGACAGTTAACAATGTAGTATACAATTAATTTACATATATTTTATTATTTCAATCTTTCTTCACTTTTGACAATATCTAGACATCGTGCGTTGAGTTCCGCCATTCAACACACAATGCCTCGAGAATTCTACAGAGAGTGGAGAAATGGAGAGTTATAATGGTAGCCGACTGTCCTCATTTTATGTTCCCAAGTTCCCTCTGCCCACCGCGCTGTATGTAATATAACTAAATGTTTTTCTGATACACTCTTCTCTAAGCACGAGAACGTCAATTTGAATGAATTTTCAAAACAGTTCAAAAATTAAATTACTCTTTCGCTGGCGGCTACAGAAAACGCTTAAGGCCAGGCGAGGTTTATATAGGGTGTATAATTTTTAGTATTTGTAGGGAACAGAGAAGCAATTTCCGTGCCCCGGGCGATTGTTCACGTCGTCGTTATGAGTGGGCGTACTTTGGTGGACGTAATACCGGTTAACTTGAAAATTTCAATTTAGTACTAAATTTGACTATGTCCTGTATTCCACGTATAGTGGATCGCCACAGGGAACCTCGTGTTAAGCTGTTTCAGTCCAATTTTTAGAGATATTCCGCCGCTTTTTGTCTTGTTCCTAAGAGAGTGGGAATTGAATCTATAGCGTTTACAGTTTATAATTCGATGTAGCGCGGCGCCACGACGGCTTCTATAATATTATTTCTACTTCATTAAATGTGATATTTCTATCTTTAAATAGCACTCAAAAAAATATTTTACATAATATAGAAATTTCTCCACCTTCCTCCGAATTTGAGGCATCTTAGTCGCAGAACTCAACGCCGTGCATTGGCTTGTCAAGAAAACGAAGAAATTAATTTAATAAATACATCATTGCCTCCAGTAGGGAGCAAAGCCACAATCTGTACCGTTTACAGTCGCACGCTAGTGCCCCTGCACCACGATAGGCCTCAATAAATAGTTATATCTTATATAAAAGAAATAGGGGAACTGAGAAAATTATTCTTATGATAACTACTTGTTTCTTGAATGAAAGTGATACTTATCTTATTAATCACCACATTATATCAATTTTAAATACTTTATTTTCATGGTAATCCAAAACCAGCATCTGGTAAATTGCTTCGTCACTTACCAATCCCAAATTCAACATCCCATTCTCACAGAAAAACCGGTATTAAACAATAAAAATAAATAAATACACGTCAAGGTACAAAATTATAAGTCCAAATCTGAGGCTACAAAGAGAAAAGGCCGATATGACCCCAGTAATGATCTCACGTACACTGTGCGTGTCGCGATAAAGGGTTAAATACATACTAACTACCTAACGTGACTTACAAATCTACTATTATTATGTTATTGTGGACGTGTCGCTGCGGCCTCAAATTTACATACAATTTAAAGTAAAATGTAGGCAATAATTCATGGCGACTGTTTTGTTCAAGCATTTTTATTATAAAGTGCTTTTGTTGACTTTTTACTTATAACTGACGCAGCGAGACCGTCTGGCTTTGTAGTTCTGAATAAATACTTTATTTCACGCTCGATTACAATTTATATAGGTTTATTTAGACGTATTTACAAGAATTAATGTATTACGACTTATTACAGCGAGTTTACAATAGAAAGCGAATTCAAGGAACAAAATAATAATAAAATATGTACACGCTCGACGAAATAACTTAATCAGCATATAAATAAAGAAACGATTGTGATAAAATAATTGGTATAGAACAAAACATATTTTGTATGGTAAATCGACGTATTGGTATTATTGATGCATCGTTTAACACGAATTCAAATGAAAGCTTCATTAAAACGGAACGTTTATTAAATATTTTTATCACGATTTATGTCCAATTAGTTAGCGGTGCGTGAATTGAATTGTTTGTGACCGTAATCTGTAAATACCCATAATATTTATGTTGGAGTCAGGTTATTTCAATGGGCGGCCCGAAGGTTCCCAGCGGGTGACCGTTTACAACACTTTATTATGCGGCGGCGAAGGGTTACCATTGTATGACGTTTTCATGTTAATTTAAACGCTGACAGGGTGGTCTTAGTTTTGTGTAATAACACGATATTGAAGTTGGTAAGTGTTAGGTTGTTGCGGGTTCTATATTCAATTGAAATGCTCGTTTTTAAAAATATATATACCTATATGAGCCATATGAGCTATGGTGACACAGGTAGACAGGTCAAATTTATAACACCCCCCTTTTCGCTTATTATTTTTTTGCCAATATTGGCTTTCTACCATGTAATATTAATGCTTATTATATAGAAGAAAAAGAAAACAGCATAATAGTCGATTACATATATCTACCTATGTCTTCAAATACTTTGTTCTCCACGCTCACTCACTCAGCTCCACGCTTTATCCCGCACATGGCAGGGTAGGCAGAGGGAACTTGGAGACCTAGTGTTAAGACACTCCGTTCCGTTCTCAACTATCCGCCGAGATTAAGGCATTGCGTATACCGTACCGTAGTAGCAAAACTCAATGGCACGCTTCACATAGTTACCAGAGCGAAGAAATTGAAACATTAAATATTTAAAATCGAAAATATTAATTTATATTTAATTGCCTCGAGTGGGGATCAAATCCGTAACCAGTCGCTTTTATTTATATGTGTATGCCTCAGCGCCACGACAGGCCTTAACTTTTTTTCACGCACCATCCAAATTCCAAGACATTGTATATCGACTGATGGTACTCTCCACTCTACTATAGTACCCGTTACCCCGAGAGTAACGAACCCATTGTCAACCGCTGGGCTAAAATTTCAATACTAATTTTATTTAAACAGCTAACTCCAGTGGCAGTTCAATATACAATAACATTTTGCCTCACAGTCCATACCACGCTGACTGGAAGATAGATGGCCAAGAGTGATTTATTGAAGCATCAGCCACTCCTATTTATGCACTTATTGTGAAGGAAAAGCGATCATAATTCATAACGTCATGGTCTCAACTTATAGCCGGTAGCGATTTACGATTAATTAAAACTTGTTGTGTACTTAATAAAATTTTAAATGGTTTTTTTTGGCTGTACGTTACGTGGCGATGTGCTGGGTAGCCAGAGAGAAACTAGAGGGCTAGTGCTAAGATGCTATGTCCCCATTAAGAGCGGAACTCACAGAACGGAAGTACCCAGTTTTCTATTTTCTTGTGACAGTGGCAACGTTGCGTGTTGAGAGGCGAAACTCAACGCTGCAATTTACTTTATTTTAAGAACATGAAAATTACAAATATTTTATTTCTTTGAGTGAAAATAGAACTCACCACCTTTCGCTTTTATCGCATTGTAAGGGCATATCCAAAATTTTTCAATTTCTTTCCACATTATATAACTTAACTTAATTTAACTTAGCTTCACGCTATATCCCTAGTGGGGTAGGCTCTCTCAGCCTACCGGAGCGCCAAACGCTACGGTCTCGGCATACCTCTTTCGCTTCGTCCACTGTTATCAACATATTAGTAATAATATTAAAATTTGGCACAATATCTGTTTGAAAATACACCAACCTGCATTTGAAATAATAATCTGAAACCGTAACTGCATACAAGCTTTTGTCCATACATTTAAATATTGTATAGATTTTACAAAACCATTATTTTTTTATAGAAAAATATGTCCATACTTTAGCCGTATTCTCATAACTTGTACAGTATCAATGAGACGGCTCCAGAGCTCATTAGGCGAAAGATAATCAATCATAGTGAATTAACGCGGCTGAGGCCCTCACTTATTTATTACATACATTAAGTAAACAACGTATTTTGAAATTTAACAATCTTGAATAACTATATAGACTATATACTAAAGTTTAGGGCAGAGAGTGTAGTGACCCTTCACTTATAATATTCTTTCTTCTGAGCCTTACGTAGTATCTCGCACATAGTAGTGTAGACAGACAGCTTGGGAACCTAAAGTAAACACACTCCGTTCCGTTTTCCACTTTCCGCTGTATTTAAGGCATTGTGTGTTGAGTGGCGGAACTCAACGCCGCGCATTGCCTTGTTACTTACCAGAAATGAAAACATTAAATATTTAATTTGAAAATATTAAATATTTCATTTTCTCGAGTGGAGATTGAACCCACAACCTGTCGGTATCAGTCACACGCTTGTAGCGCTGCGCGACGATAGGTCTCTGTGTTAATAAATATCATTATATATATGTAAGTTAAAATTATTTACTTAGATATAGAATTACTTAATTAATTAATTAAAATAACGTAATTTAACGCCGCGCTTTTGCCTTGTTACTCGACTGGGAACCTATACCCTGCCATGACTGGCCTCCTTTAGTATTGATACTAAAGTTACTAAATAAAGTTAACCAAAACAAACTGACAAACTATTCAAGAGACAATATAAAGAAAAATATAACATAACGTATACCCAATTAGGGATCCGCAGGCAATACAATATGCTGTTTGCTTCATAATGAAACAACAGACCAACAAAATGTAACAGCGCGTGCGGTAAATGACGGTACGACCTTATTAAGTGAGACCAGGATTTTATAGAACGTATATTAGTAATTTTGGTTGTTTCGTATAGGATTTCAGGTTTTTTTTTTATAGTATTTAGTATGTAATTTGATGTCTGGTAATAGGGCGGAGCGCGGCGTTGAATTCCGCCACTCAACACGCAATGCCTCAAATTCGGCGGAAAGTGGGGAACGGAAGTGGAACGGAGTGTCTTTACACTAGGTTCCCGAGTTCCCTCTGCCTACGCTGCCTAGTACGGGATACAGTGTGAAGCTATAAATAAATAAATAAAAATTTAATATGTAAGCTTTAACTGTAGGTTTTAATTTTTAGGCGCGAGTAATAGTTTATTTTAAACTTTACCAATTAGTTAATAATATCTAGAAAAAGGGGAAGTGAATGGGTATAATTGAGAAGTAGATTGTTAGATCCGCTTGTAAATGGTAGAAGGGATCTTCCTACCCTGTTACAGAGGAAGACAGGCGGAGGAGAGGGATACAGTATGAAGCTATAAATTGCAGTGAAAATATCTAAATATTACTAAACTTAAATTTAAAAAGCGTATAAAAATGTTGAACGAAGCAGGATAAAAATTTTGAAAAAAAAAAAATTATACGCTTTTTAAATTTAAGTTTAGTATTTTCTGTCCTAAGTGTGGAAATAACACTTTAAAAACATAGTAAAAATATCTAAATATTATGTATATTTGAATCATACGATACTTACTATTTATAATTTATTTAGGGTCACACCTCTTGTACATAACATGGTAGACGGTTGGAAACTTGGAACCTCCGCTTCCATCTAGACATTTCCGGTCCCCACTTTCCACTGAAAACTGAATAAGATATTAAGCGTTGTGTACGGAACTCAACGCCGTGCTTTGTCTCGTTTCCTAAGCGAGAAAATTCAAAAAATAAATATTTAATTTCCTCAGGTGGGAATTGAACCCGCACCCAATCGCGTTTATAGTCACACGATACCAATGATACGTTAACCAGTTCACTGATTCCTGTCTTATTACAAAATGAATACTTTTCAACATATAATAAGCAATTACAACGTTATATAGAATTTATTTAATGGTACATTTTCATAAAGGGGTTGTATTATTTGGAAGTCAACTAGAAAGTAGGTATAGTATACTTTTTGATAATCTTAGGATAATCCTAATTCTTGTTTATGTACCTTTTTCTTCTAGCTTCTGACGGTATCTCGCTCGTATTAGATATTACAGACTGATTGTTTCAAGACAACGTAGTGGAACTCAACGTTATAATTGTTGCCAGTGAGGAATCGGGAACCTATTATACCACAATCAGAGATAATGTTCCCATTCAGTCATTTCCCTTCTGTACAACGATCAAGACAACGCGTGTTTAATTTTGAAACTAATCGCCACGCTATATCTCGTTCTGGATGGAGATTAAAATATTAAACATTCCAATCCCCTTCGCCACGATCACCACAAAAACAAATTAATATCTATGGATATTTAGAAAAATAGTTTCCAATAAAATAAATAATCATGGTGCCCCTACAATATTTTGAAAGGTAAACGCTAAATTAGCGTTCAACGCTATAGAAGCGTACACCATGTGATCCTTCACTGAGCCCATACTTGGTTTTGTAAGGAACATGTTATTACATGGATGGTTTACAACGTATTTTAATTGTGTGATCGTTTGTTTTGTCAATGACTGAGTTACTATGGTCATTAATTTTTGTCATCATAGACTATATTTCTTTTTTTTTTCTTTCAGCTTCACGCTTTAACCCGTATATAGCAGGGTTGGTAGAGTAAATTTGGGAACCTAATGTTAAGACACTTCATTCATATAAAATATATTTTTTAGTGTCGTTAATCCCTTGGTCCAGGATTATTTCCTGAATTAGCAATTTCATGTGTGCGGCTGTTTTTTACTTGAAAGTCTTATTAAAAATTCAAAATTCGTTTTCATCATGGTATTTGCGTTTACAGGCACTTTATCAAGATGGTATAGTGATTTTTTGGGTCGGGGTATTCGTACAATTTAAGAAAAACATACATATTTTTTAATTATATATTGTATAATACTTAGAAAAATAGACAGAGAAAACTTAGTATTGTTGTTAAATAATAACATATAAATAAAAAAAACGATATTCCCGCTGGGCTACGATAATTATGATATAATTACTTCAATTTTATCATAATAAAAAGAAAATAAAACTTATAAGCCATTATTATTTATTCCTAGAAACATAACATAAACCTAAATAAATGAACCCGCTACCTCCGGCCCATTAGTTAAAAACCCCATAACAATCCCACCGAATATTTAAACAAAATCATAACCCCTTTGATCTCTAAACGAATGAGAGGAAATGCAAATTATCTATGAATCACAATCAATTACTTTTAATCATTCGCAACTGGCGTAATGACGTGTCAGAGACGGATGGGTCTACTCAGACCAGTTTTTAGTTTACAAACAGACAAATATAACTATTACATACAATTTTCTACCCTAATTATTAGATAATAAAGTTAATTTTCCCTAAATCAATAATATTTTAGATTAATTTCCCTAAAAATAACAGTATTCATGTTGATTCGCGATGCGTGAAGCGATTTAACGCTTCGTTAAACGTATAGAAGTCGTTTGATTGATCAACGTTATTTTTTTTTTCTTTATTTCGTTTTTATATTGAAATGTCGCTTAAGAATCGCTGTTGAAGTTTAATGTTGTAAAAACTTGTGTCTTTGTCATAATTTAGTTGTTAGATACTGGTTGGTTTTTTTTTTTGTTTGGATTGCCGTCTACAGCAATATTATAAGCTAATATATGTGAATTTTTGTACGTGCTAATCTCAGAAAATGTAAATTTGAATTGAAATATATATATTTATATATATATATATATATATATATATATATATATATATATATATATATATATATATATATATATATATATATATATATATATATATATATATATATATATATATATATATATATATATATATATATATATATATATATATATATATATATATATATATATATATATATATATATATATATATATATATATATATATATATATATATATATATATATATATATATATATATATATATATATATATATATATATATATATATATATATATATATATATATATATATATATGTAAATTTGAATTGAAATATATATATTTATATGATAGTCCATTTATGGCGGAAGGTCTTCTAGTATATATTTTTACTTTAGTTTATTGTTTAGAGGCCTGTAGTGGCGGTACAAGCGTGTGTCTGTAACTGACAGGTTGTGGGTTCGATCCCCAGTCGAGGAAATAAAATATTTAATATGTTTTATTTAAATTTAATTTTTACTCTGATATAAGTGCGCACACACATACACACGTGCACACACACACACACACACACACACAATCACGTCCACACACACCTACAAACACCCTAGCACGCACACTTATTCATTATGTTCAGCAATAATTTCAGTTATAGCCATGTAAGTAATGTATATAATGTACCTCTTTTTATGTGTCTTTTGTTATTTTTTTTGTTATTATTTTTTTTATTTATTTTTTTTTACTTATGTTGTACTTATTTCCTTATTTCTCGTATTTCACCACCTGTAAAAATATTCGGTATACACCTGTACACGATCCCTTCCGCGAGTGAGAACCTGGCGACTAGTAACACAAGCTCAGAGCTTAGTACAAGCGTCAGTCTTACATGATTGTAAGCAAGATGTTATGTACCTAAATACTAACGAATGACTTGTATACATTGTGTGGAGAAATAAATTATTATTATTATTATTATTATTAAAAAAAAAACTCTGATATAAGAAAAAACGTGGCGTTGAGTTCCACCACTCTGACCGCGCAGGTCTATCAAATATTAGGTAAACGTATCAAGCTGAAAATATACTATCTAGCAATTAAATCAGAAACGATAAGCATATGATGTCTTAACAACACTTGTTGAACAAATAAAATAATTTTTAAATTAATCCTACATCTAAATGACTTTAACTTAAATATATAATGATACTAACTTAAAAAACAACTTATCTAATGGTTAAGTAGCTATTAAGTACTGACACAGATAGTAAGAAGCTGCATCGTAATATGGTATAGTACAATTATTCTATCTGGAGCGAGGCAAACAGTTGCCGACATGGTATCTAGACGTTCCGGTAGGACTGTGCTTCTCAAATGTCAAAAATTTGGGTCAAAAGAATTTTTGGATATAAAAAAAGGATTGTATGGTTAAGAACTGTAAACGTATAACGCGATCCATTCAAGGAAATAATTTTATATTTTTATTCCTTTGCTCTGGTAACAACGCAAAACGCGGCGTTCTATTCCACCACTCAATATACGCGTAAATTTCTATGAAAAGTGGTGTACGGGAGTGTTTTAATGGGAACAGTGTCTTAAAACTAAGTTCCCAACTTCCCTCTACCTACCCCACCACATGCAAGATACAACGTGAAGCTAAAAATAAAAGAAATTAAAAAATATCACAAATCAGTTTTTATTTAATTATACCTGTCAATAAATTAAATATAAATATTAATTTAATTTATTAACTAAAAATTAAATAGGATAAATCAAATAAATTAGATAGAAGACTCAAACTAAACAGTACAAGTTTAAGTCCCACTGTCCCCAACAAATACATCGCAGAAGCGATTCAAGCTGGCGACGGCCGACAACCACTTAGTGGCTTTATTGTGCTCCTCGCGTTCCTATAACGGCAGGGACTTGGAATTTTTAGATATGGCTTATTATTATTTATTATTTGATTTTATATCAAACACAAGATATATATGAGTAGGGTAATAAAAACAATAACATACGAAGCAAACGACCATACAATAGTTTTATTTCTTTATTTATCTTTTTTTTTCAGCTTCGCACTGTATTCTGCTCGTGATAGGCAGAGGGAACTTGAAAATTTAGTGTTAAAACACTCCGTTCCACTTCCGTTCCCCATTTTCCGTTGATTTTGAGAGATTGTGTGTTGAGTGGTGGAAAACTCAACGCCGCGCTTTGCTTTGTTACCAGAGGGAAGAAATGAAAACATTAAATATTTAATTTGAACTTGACTCTGAATGAAACTATTAAATATTTCATTTCGTCATATGAGGATCGAACCCAAAACCTGCCATTTACAGTCACACGCTTGTAGCCCTACCCCATGACAGGCCTCAAAACTTTAATTGTTATAACGGTTTTTTAACCAACGGTTAACACAAAACACTCAAATTGTCACCTTCAATCCAATTTTCAAAATATCTCTTATTGAATCACGAAATTCAATGTCCATATACAAATTTAAACATATCTAAAATAACATAACTCTATGGCCCAAGAGATCGCTGAAAGCAAGTCACCGTGTGACTTCCGTAGATAGCTCTCGCTTGACACGAACACCCATCTACTTGCCTAAACTGAAACCTATACTCTGTATTATGCATAATGTTGTGCTATGCTGAGATTATATGATAATTTTGTGTAATAATATATTTTTTGTGTAGTTGTGAAATAAATGTATGTGTAAGATTAATAGTGTTTATAATTTTGTTACACAAAGTTTGTGTGTAAGTTTATATTTGTAAAAAAATTATATATTATGTATTTTAGTCCGTTATTGATAAATAACGGACTAAAATTATAATAAATCAATATTTAATTATTTTCTTTAGAATAATAATAAAATAATGTTCTTAAGACAGTTTTATTATGGCAGTAAAAGTATATTTAGAAAAGTTTTTTAATTTCAATAGAGGCCGTCAAGGCACAGGGGCGCGGGTTCACAGGTATGTCTGTAAGCACGATGACTAATTATTCCTTCTTGGGGGACTAAAATAATTAATATGCCTTTATCGTTACGGAAAAGAGAACTTGGTGTCTAGGAACCTAGTATTAAGGTTCCCATGTTTCTCTTGAGAAAACAATTCTTTAATATTGAAACAATTATACATTTTCATTGAAAACAAAGAAATATTTTAAACTTACAAAAAGCTTAAGTTGAACAGCTAACATAATATGTTTAGCTTATCTCGTGCTGGCATTAGCTAAATACGATACTACGTATCGGCGGTAATCGTGCCAAGACTACTGCTAACACTGAGCTTACATTTTTATATGTACAGAGTTTTTTTTAATATAAGGACATACCAATTATTGTTTTTTTTTTATTTTCACGCTCTAACCCGCGTTTAGACGGGTAAGCAGAGGGAATCGTGTGTCAAAACACTCTTTGTCCTCGCGTATCCAAATAACTAAAACATTGCGTGTTGAGAGACGTAACTTAACGCCGTGCTTAATTATAATTACCAACGAGAGTAAATTAAAAACAATCTTTTAGCCGTTGCGACAGTGTTATAATCTAAAACTATTTTGTACATCTTTTTGTACTGCATCCGAATTTTTATCAACAAAGCAATTTTCTCTTTATAGTAAGTAGGTACATTGTTGTACTTCAAAACTTGATAGCATCAGCGCTTCTCTATCGAGACTTGCAATCTTTTAACAAAACTACATTTAAAGCGAAAGATAACTTTATGTGGAAGATAAAAGTAGTAATAAATAAACAAATTGTAAGTGAAGTAATACGAAATATTGTTAAAATCTAAATAATATTGAACGTAGCAAGATTTGAACCCGCACCTATTGGAATCCGTCCAATTTATACGTTTTCTAGATAAATATCTTATTTACTAAGTGTGGATTAACAATCGACACTTAGGATTTTTTTCTATTTTTAGCTTCACGCTGTATCCCACACATGGCAGGGTAGGTAGAGGGAACCCGGGAACCTAGTGTTAAGACACTCCGTTCCACTTCCGTTCCCCACTTATGAAAATAATGTAGATTTTTTTTAATTGTTGTACTTTTTTTACACATATTCTATAGACTATATATATATTGCCATGACACAGCGTCTATATGCACGTCTGATAAGGATTCCATTCTAAATGAGGGTGATAAATAATTTAATACTTTAATTTCCTGGCTCTGGTTACAAGACAGCACGCGGTGTTTACTTCCGCTATTATTCCTAGGTTCCGAAACTACCATGCTATATATAAAAAAGAGACAGTAGTGTCTTATTTCTATATTTTCTCTCCATTTATCCGCAAAAATACAAAAAAAAATTATACACTTAAACAACATCCAAATGTATAAAATCTCATTACTCCCACCCCAATTTATAGAAAACTTAACAAGCGATGTTAGAATGACACAGCAAATTACGTTAAAGACGTCGGCCGCCTTTGAAGACACGGTAGCCGACGAGCGTGACACTCCACGTCGGCGACTGTTTTCTGTCTCAGGGCTACCAATATCTATATTTTAAATAAGTATTATTATATAACTTTTGTTTTTTTTTTTTTTTTTATTAATAAATTGATATTTTATTATATGATAGAATGCGCAGTGGGATTCGATTCCGAATCAAGTAAAGCTCTAGTAACAATGCAAAAAGCTGCATTGAGTTCCGCCAATCAACACTAAATGCCTACAGTTTTCCACGGAAGGTTAAAAAGGAAAGTATCTTAAAAGGAACATAATATCTTAAAATTTTGCCTCCCAGGTTCACTTTGTCTACCCCAATACATTCAATCTGAAATATTTCAACTTAGACAGTATTACAACACTAGCCGATATCAATGTTCAATAATAAACTGCCATTCCCATCCCTTTAACTCACCGTATAAAATGTCAGCGATTACGGCCAGCGTGAAGCCGACCGCGGCGCCGTTACCCACCGGCCGACCACTATCAGACTGATTAATACCACTCTCGATGTAAACACCTGTAATTATCTCTAAAGCTCGTTATAATTGGAAAAAAATGGCAAAGTAACTATTATTTAGATATTTTTTTTTATTGTGGTTAATGCTTAAAATATGGGCAATTATGGACGTTTACTAAATATATGTAGACTGGTTGTTGTAGTGGAGTGGGAAATTAAAACTGTGGACGCAGTAGTAATGAGTTCCATTTCCATTTGAATCTTAAGTGTAACAAAATTCATTTGATACAGACATATAATATTCTTCAGCCAACTACAAACCTTAACCAAACCTTTATAATGATTAATGAAATATCTATGTAAGTATGTATATAAGAATAACCCAAATTAAATTCCAATTAAAAAAAAAAGCAAAATCAATAAATGCAATAAGCAAAAATAATCACAATATCATCTTATATCAACAAATGAACAGACAAATAAAGAAAAAAAAAACATATACGCAATAATTTCGGCAATATTTCTTAGAAAAATCATAATCACACCCATAAATACATAAATTTACATCAACCGGACATTGAACTGACTACATCTGCCAAAGCAATAATCATAATATAGTATCGTTTACAGTTTCATTATTTATAATTAAGATATAAAGAGCGCTATCTCCATCTAACTCTTTAAGATTATTTAATGAGTATCCCGATGATAAACTATCTAGAACTTATCAGGAGAATATATTATATTAATTAAAAATAATATGTTATCTTAATGCTTTACAGGTTTTTAATTACAAAGATATATTGCGTTGATATGTGCTAGGTTGAGGATATTTTTTATTCCAAACCGGCTCTGTTAAGACAAGGCACGGCGTTGAGTTCCGTAACTTAAAATAGAAATATCTTAAATTTTAATAATTGACTTTATTCGCAGTGGTGGTTATAGGTTCGATTTTACAGCATTTAATTATTTTAATTTTCGTAATCCAGCGATAGTGCGTTGTTAAGTTCCGCTACACAAAAGCATAAAGATTCCTCCGACCAAGATTTGAAGTTAATATCTTAGCAACCCAACTATAAACTATTTTTAATTATAAAATAATATCTATCGTGGCGCAGAGTCACAAATGTGCGACTGTAAACGTGATAGATTATGAGTTGGACCCAAATTGAGGAAGTCTTACCACTAGGTTCCCAAGTTCCTTCTGTTAACCCTGCCATGTGCTGGATATAGCGTAAATAAAAGGAGAAGTAAAAAAATATTTTAATATTAATATTCGTATAGAGTTCTATAGAAAAATAAAAAGCGAATGTCACGATCACTCTAATACCCACAAGTGTTTATTAAAACGGGGGTCCCTTCGTAAACTAAACAATGATATAGCATTTCTTTGCGGCTCGGGTGGTCGGAAATAATACCAAATCCCCACACTACCTGAGGCAATTACGCAATAAGAATATTAAAAACTCATATTTTGTGCTTTTTCTTGTAAAGAAAAAATGTAAATATACGTTTATGTGTTTGGGAATTCATAAATTTAGATGTTTTTACAGTATGTAAAGAGTTTTTTTTTTGTAGAGTACTGTATTATAAGTAATCTCTAAATTAAATTGAGGCCTGTCGTGGAGCAGCGGCATACGCGTGTGACTGTTAACGATAGGTTGTGGGCTCTATCCCTACTCGAGAAAATGAAATATTTAATATTTTCAACTTAAATATTTAATGTTTCCATTTCTTCGCTCTGGTACAAGGCCAAACGCGGCGTTGAGTTCCGCCACTCAACACGCAATGCCTTAAATTTGGTGGAAAGTGGGGAACGGAAGTGAAACGGAGTGTCTTAACACTAAGTTCCCAAGTTCCCTTTGCCTAACCTGCCATGTGCGGGATACACCGTGAAGCTGAGTGAGCGATTCTAAATTAAAAAAGCTCCGTGACCCAGTTGGTTATTGTCTGAATGCAAAGTAGACTTTGTATTTTCGATTCCCGAAGTCGAGGAAATGAAATTATTTTAGCTGGCTAGCTGACTAGGTAGTCCGATGTGCAAAAAAAATTTAAAACTGTTAAAAAATAATATCTTAAAAGTATCAATAAAATAGTATTTACCCGCTTATAACCATCTTGATGCATTGTTACTAGATAATAGTTCCGGGATGACATTTGAGTTAAATATATTTTTTCTAATTTAAAGAAAAAATAAGCTTGAAATTGGTATTCAAATTATGATATTGATTTTACCGTCCTGTTGGTAATAATACAAGATAACATGCGTAAGAGAAAAATATATTTTTTACTGTAAATTGAACCTGTGTCCTTCGAATATATGTACAAAGCGACTACTCTACTATAAGGAAATAGAAACACAAAATCATTTACGTTTGAAACCTTCAATAATTTCATCGAGCTTCAGATAAGGAAATGTCTACCTACGTATACTACTAACGACATCTATGAAAGTTTTATGAAACCTTCGATATTGGTATACCGAAAAATAAGTATTTATTACAAAAATAATGTTAGCTAAAATATTTGGTTTACTTTAAAAATTATACATAAAAATATTTCCATTTCAAATTCCAAAACATAACTAAATAATATTCAACAACAACAAAAGTGGAAAATTTACAAAAGTCATACATGAAAAACAAATACTATATTAATAACAACAAAAAAAAAGCTACAATATTTATTATCTATACAAAAAAAAACCAAAACGCAAAAGCTAAACCAAAAATCAACTTCCGTTCCATACAAAACCACCAATACATATGTATGTACAATACATATTTCATACAAAAACTCCTTTCATCACACCGCCAGAGTGAGACAGTGACTGAGACATTTAACAGGGTGTCAAGTAGTGGGGCATAAGGCGGTAAGCTCCCGCAAAGTATACAAAATGCAAAAATGGCGACACAAGTGACAAAGTGTCAGTGGTGGGGGGGACGGTACTACCTCAGTTCAACGCCGACCGTCGTACAGTAAACACGTGTGTGTAGTGATGTGATTATAGCGTGATCGTGATAGTGATATAAGATTATAAAAAAAAACTGGAGAAGGATAATTTACTGTGGAGCACAATGCTCACGTCAAGCAATCAATATTTAAGACCGGATTATTTATCGCCGTTGCCAACTACGGTACGTTATGTTATTTTATGTTGAAATGTGTACATAAGTTCAGATGAATGTTGCAATTTAAAAATAATACCTTAAAATTTTTAAAAATATTGCCATTAAATAATATAAAATGTATAACTTTTTAAGTATTACACAATTAAAAGTGGTAAATTATGTGTGATAAAGTTACAAAATACATAATTTTGGTAACTAATTTGGATTAAAATTATATTTTTAAATATTAGCTTGCTACAAATAGGTGACGTTTTGACGCTCGAGAATTCAAATATTTTTGAATGTCTATATATCTTCTTTAGCTTTTTTTGTCTGACTAGACCAAATAACTAAAATTATCATATCAATAAAAAAAATACACATTCTCAAAAATAAACTAACGGATTCGTTACGTATAATTTATAATCATAAATAAATTGAAAAACAATATTACTTATAATATATTTAAAATAAGTAAGAACTACGAAAACTTAAAATATTGCATTAAAATATAGAAATATATATTATATTATTTTATTAATAAATTAAAATATAAAAATAACAATATATATACATAAATTTAAATTTTGTTCAAATTATATTTGAATATAAAATTTAACCAGCGTACACAATATCATACATTTTGTGTTCAAAATAATATTCGTATCTCGAAGGGTACATAGAGACAACCAAGTTAGCATTAGGTCCCCTCTGCTGTTGGTCTGTCATCTGGCGCTCTATTTCACAATTTAGACCTAAGTTTACAGACATTGCATATTCAACGGCGTAACTCAAAGCCGCGTTTTGTCTCAAAATGGATTCATTCTTTCTAATGGGAATCGAATGTACAACCGTCAAGTTAACCATATTTTTCTAATACTATTAGTTTTTTATAAAATACTTCAAAATTAGAATAATATGTAAAAAAAATAATGAATAAAACCAAAAAAAATATATGAAAATATCTAAAAATAAATGTTTTTATATCTATATTTATTAACATTTTTTTCATCTATCTCGGTATTAAACACAGTAAACACAATAAATCAAATCGATTATATACGCATTTTAGTTAAACATTGAAACGATTAATTAAAGTGTTGTTGGCTCAAAAAATTATCCAAGAAAATAATTTTTCAAGACGATAAACAAGGCTATAAAACACGCAACACTCAACTGAGACATTCAATTTAAAATGATTGATTATATTATGAAGCGAAGCGTTATTTTAGTGATAAATTATTTAAATAATTATATTAGTCTACTAGTTTTAAAGTTTATTAATCGGTTTTCTATGCAATTTGACTAAATCATTGACTGAAGTGAGATAATAAAAGTGACTCTATAATTATTTAGTTGATTATAGTAATTATCAGAAATTAGTCACTTAATTAGTTTGGCTTTGAACATTAAAAATATTAATTGTGGTTAATTTATCATAATTACTTTGTACTTGGTTATATGAAAGTTAATGGTCCGACGTTATCTTAGTAATAAAATTTGCAATTAATCGTAAATTTATTGTTTATATAATTATATAATAGTTATAGAAAAAAACATTTAAATAAATATTCATATATATTTATTCAAGTCTTGTTAGAATCGTGTTAGAGACTAAATTGAAATTGAATTCTTCCGTGCGACTAACACATGCCAAACATAAAACAAAATCCGCCCCCAAATACTCAAACTAACGCTTCGTGATAATAGACGTGACAGCGCGGCAAGTACAGGCGCGCCGCAAATTCAGCGGCACAAATTGGCCTTTTCACTGCGAGATTACATCATGCGGGAGCCGAGTGAAATGTCAAGCGGGGCCGACGGCTGCCAGACGCGCGGGTAATGGCGCATCGGCCGCGTGATTGGACCCCCCTGCCTCCCTCGCCTTTGTGCCGTCACTCGCACCGACGTTTCATTTCATAAACCTCTTTGTTGCAGCTCGACGCGAAAAAGAGCCCGCTGGCGTTACTGGCGCAGACCTGCAGCGCTATTGGAGCTGACACGCCGAACCCCAAGCTCATCTCCGCCGCGGAGAAGGCTAGTAAGAAATACGACGAAAAACCAATGCATGTGGATAATAAACCAAGTTTTAAGCCTTATGAATCGTGCCTAACGAGAGAAAAGACTAGAACGCCGGAGGATAGGGCGTCCTCGGTGAACGCTCACTCTAAAACTCCGTCATCGAAGGGAAGCGCTTCGACTACACCAGTCCAAGCAAGATGCAACAGCAACCAAAGCTCATCCTCCCAAAGGACGTCACCATCGGCGCATCGTAAAACACCTTCGGAGAAATCTGACGAAAGAAACAGTCCTCTACACTCACCTGCTCAAGCCAAATCTAATTCTGATTCGAGTAATCTGTCATCCAAGTTACCATACTCAAGCGCATTACCGTCCGCTGATACCAAAGAGACATCCAGCTTCAAACCAAGTGTACCTGTCACTTCGACAGCTTTTCTTAGCGGATTGCCCCCAAGTGGATTTCCGCTGCCCATGGATCTGATGACAAGCAGTCTGATGGCAGCACAACATCATGCTTTAAAGAATGGTTTAAATCCGTATTTGGCATATGCCAGAATGAAGGCACCGGGCAGTGACTTGGGTATTTGTAGAGATCCATATTGTACAGGATGTTCACTCAGTTCTCATTTACTTAAGTCTGCAGTTTGTCCAGCCGGCTGTGCACAATGTGATCACGCCAAAACGCCGTTTTCTCTGCCAAGTGGTCATCCTGCTGCTGCCGCATATGCGCACGCACAACTAGCTGCTTTGGCTGCCGCATCTCAGCTCCCATTTGTATGTAGCTGGATGGCAGGTGATTCTGCATACTGTGGCAAGAGGTTCGCAACATCTGAAGAACTTCTCCAACATCTAAGATCACACACCGCGAGTGGCGAATCGAGCCCTAGTTTATCTATGTTGAGCGCCACACATCCCCTTCTGCAGAGGACGTACCCAACACCTCCACTGTCGCCATTGACGCCTCGATTCCACCCTTACAGCAAGCCATCTCACTTGATGTCATCACCACCGCTGCCGTTCCCCCTACCACCTCATCCCTCTCTCGCAGCGTACTTCCCATCATACCCTCTATTCGGGCCGCGGCCGCTTCATCCTTGAGGACCATCGGCGCTCCACGAGAACAAGAAGGGGGGCGCCGATCATTAACGCCCATGCCAAAAGGACATTCGGAACTAAAGACAGTGTAAATATATCTTAGAGTTCTTTAGTTTCTAGTCGGCTCATATCATCGAACGATGCCCCGGGGGGTGCGACAGCTGTGATCTCTAACTTGTAATATTCGTAGTGCACACACTGAGCCCGCTATCGCTTCGGTGCGGTATTTTCTAGTTAAACTAACTCAATTTTTATGTACCAAATCTATAGTGACGTAATTTAAATAGTTTATAATTTAAGTTGTTACGATTAGTGATTGTTAAATGTGTTTTTGTATTTCTTATAATATTTTTGAATATTTTGTCGAGTTAACACTTAATATTGTTTAATATTCGCTAAAACCTTTTAAATGTTAACCTTAATGATGTATAATAGCTCATTTTGTTGCACCAATTTCTTCTTGTCATAAAATTTTAATTGTCCAGAACAAAAAGCTTTTCAACTATAAAAGCTTTGTACAAGCACCATTTTAAAAATTAATGTTCATAAGATATAATATATATGCCCAATACATTTTTTATCACGGAAATGGATTGTGCGTACTAGAAATATATCATATATAGCTGCAATATCTGTTTACAATTTGTTGTTAAAAAGTACATAAAAATGGAAAATATACGTAAATATTTAATTTGATGCTGTCGTTTCGTTATTTCCTTCACTTCCCTTTTAGCTAATAAGTTATGAATTCATTTTTCAGTATAAGCAGTAGAATTATAGTAAATACATTTTATTTTAAAATAACTATTTAATTTACATAATATATATTTGTTAAATTTAATTTTGCTTATTAGAAATTATTTTAAAATTTATATAATTAGTACTTTTTACTCAATAAAGATTAAGGTAGATGTTAACGCCGAGTTTTTAAGCGGGCCAATGAAACTTCAATTGACACATCATACAGCAAGGTATGCAGAGGAAACTTGGGAACCTAGTGTTAAGATACTTTACTCTCATAAAGATCGTTCAATTCACCACTTTTCGCTAAAGCCTTGAGGTATTCTGTATTTAGTTGAAGGACTCACACCATTGTGTTGACATATACAGCAAAGGCGTATAAATAATGAACTACATATAAACACAGGCAGGTAATAAAATATTTAAATGGATTTAATTAATTAATATTACTTATAATTTATTAAAAAAATTCTTAACTTTACACTGTATACTGTCTATACAAAGATATTTCCAATTATCGAAACATTGTGGAGTGGCGGAGCTCAACGCCGCGCTTTGTCTTATTACCTGATCGAGAAGATGAAAATAATGAGATTTCTATAGTGGAAATCGAACCCACAATTTACAGTTAGACACCGCTGATACGCCACTTTATATTATATATGTAAATATAAGCTATTATTTAACAGCCGCAAGCTTCATAATAAACGTGGTATAATCACAAATCTTTCTGCCGTGAGTCAAGTTTGCAACACCCATAATTAGGACCGTAGCAGCTTCTACATAATAAATTATGCGCAATTTATCTGTCCGTCTGTCACCATACATCATGAGCTTTGGCCGCCGTTGAAATATTATGAATGTTAGCAATACGCTGACTTTTATATCACTTCTTGTGGGCTTTACATTATTATTTTGAGTTTTGTTTGATAAAATTCTATAAAGTTTTAAAATTACATAAGTTATTCTATAGAAATAGTTTGCATATTTTTTATATGAAAATAATAAGATGCCGCCGTTTTTTGAATAGGTGGGCCTGGGACTTATAAAAATATAAACTTATCTATGTACAAGTATGTCTAACGTTATAAGGTTTTGTTTCTCGGATTAAACGCTCTTATCTCAGGAAATACTGTTATTAGCTTCACAGGCCGCAGGCCGGAGGCCTTGTGGCCTGACGTTGAGCAGCGGCACAAGTGTGTGACTATAAACTACAGGTTGAGGCTTCGATTCCCACTCGAAGCAATGAAACATTTCATATTTTCAATTGAAATATTTAATGTTTTCATTTCTTTGCTCTGGCAACAAGGCAAAGCGCTGCGTTGATCTCCGCCACTCCACAAACCATGTCAACAATTTTGGCGGAACGGAAGTGTAACGGAGTGTTTTAACGCTAGGTTCTCAAGTTCCCTCTGCCAGGAAATACTGCTCCAATTTAAAATAGTATTTTTATAATAAATAATCCATTTATCGAGAAAGCTGTACCAATGAAAGTGCGGTGAGATATAACTGAACGCGGGATGAAGCAACAGGTAAAATCTAGTTTTATATAAAATATATTATACATGCCTGTCGTGGCGCAGCGGCACAAACGTGTGACTGTAACTGACAGGTTCTGGGTTCGATCCCCAGTCGAGGAAATGAAATATTTAATATTTTCAATTTAAATATTTAATGTTTCATTTCTTTGCTCTAGTAATAAGGCAAAGCGTGGCGTTGAGTTTCGCCACTCAACACGCAATGCATCAAATTCGGTGGAAAGTGGGGAACAGAAGTGGAACGGAGTGTCTTAGCACTAGGTTCCCGGGGTCCCTCTGCCTACCCTGCCTCGTGCGGGATACAGTGTGAAGCTGAGTATATATATATGTGCTTTGAAGCTACAAAGAATAATTAAAACGAACACACAAAATACAAAATTCAACACCAGTTACGTACGTACTGTATAATAAATGCTAATAATTAAAATTTCAAACTAATGGTTTCCGTTGAACATTATTGATATGGTAAATTACCTAAGTAATGATATGTGCGCGTATTTGATATTATCACAATTTATTGCACGTTCTTGCTATTTATTACCGTTTTGAATTAATTATTCTTGCTAATTTATAATTTGAATATTTAATTTATTAATGTGGTTTTGTTTCATTTTTACTATTTTTTTTTTGGCGACTCGAAATGGAAGTTTGTAAGTGACTTTCACTTCAAATTAATGGGATCAAACTGAGTGTTGTTGGTGGTATTTAACGCCGCATTTGATAAGCCGTACGGAGAAATGAAAGTTTTCTGAGTGGAAATCGAACCCACAACTGTTGCATATAGAGTAAAAAATTATTATACAATATCTGAGATTTTAATAATATAATTTAAATATTTAATTTGATATATTAAAGTATATTTAATTAAAATGAAACTGATAATATTGAAGTGAAAGTAGAGCTTCATTCTGTAACACATATTCTTATTTTTATTTTTCTGCCACTAAAGGTTAGATTTTTTTTCTTGTTTAGCTTTCATATATTTATTTATATCTAGGAAAGCTCTGGAATCTGAGAACATAGTGACATAGTGTTGAGACACATGGTTCTCCTTAAAATATCTCCGTTTCCAATTTTCCTTTGAATTCTCGAGCCATTGTATGAGAAGTGGCGGAATTTTGCGCAGTGCTTTACTCCGTTACCAGAACGAGGAAATGAAAATATGAAACATTTCATTTCCCCCAGTGGGAGTCAAACATACAAAAGTCCCATATAGTCGTACGCCTACGCTCCTGCATTACGATAGTCTCTATCATTAATTCAATATTAAGTCCTATTTTCACCTGTACCTTGTCGCAAATCGTAAATATAAATTTAGTGTCAACATTTTCCACTCTCCGCTTCTTAGCTTAATTTTCTGAGTAGAAATTAAACCCCAAAATTGTTACATTTGTATGCTAATCCAATGTTATGGGTCAATGACGCATTCTGTAGTAAAAACAATAGAAAAAAATGTAAAATATTTTTCTATATAGCTTTACGTTGTTATCAGCTCCTGGCGGAACTTGGGAACCCAGTGATGACAAACTCACATTAGGTCCCCACTTGAGGCATTGCGTACTAAATAGCGGAACTCAACACCGCGCATTACCTTGTTTGTTAAGAAATGACAATAAATGACTAAACAGACCTCAATAAAATATATAACATTTAAATATTACATAATAGAAAGTAATTCTAACACTATAATATTCATATAAAAGATAAACATAGACTATAAGTGTTGGAAATTAGTTATAAAATTTAGAAACGTCAAGTTAAATGAGCCTTGTTATAATTCAAAGTTTTATTATTAAATAACACTTTCGTTTTTATAATGGAATATGTTATGTGATTATTATTTTTTATTAACATTATTTAATAAACATTAAATTGTGTTTGTGGGTTGGAAAGAAATGAAAAAAGTCAGTCAAAAACCTCAATGGTGCCTATAGTACCCCGTTCAATGAGCATGGATTTCCATTCGGTGGAATAATTATAATTAAAATATATTCATTTGCCGCTCTGGTAGAGCGAGCGCGGTGTTAAGTTCCGCCAGTCAGTAGGGAATAATTGAAAAATTGGCTACAATGAGGCATCATTGTGTTTCCTTCCCTGAGAATAGAAAGCATTTTTTTAGCTTCACCAAAAGGAACTTGGGAACCTAGTGTTAAATACTCCGTCACTTTAAAAAAAAATCCGTTTACCACTTTCCGTGGATACAAGTTCTTATTGTTCACACGCAATACGTATTGAGTGGCGGAACTCAACGCAGCAAAAATATATATATATTCTAACTATTCAATAACTAAACGCTTATCGTTTAGAGTTTAAACGATGACTCCACAAAAGTTAACCCGTAAAATACATTATAGGTTCCAATGTCACATCTGACTACCGTCTCCTTGCCAGTCAAAGGAAGCCGCCTCTTTGACGCGCCGCTTGTACTGTGAAGCAAAAAAGTGTTTACGTTATTTTATTTATAGATATTTATTTTTGTTTTCAGCTTTATTGTGTATCCTGCACTTGGCAGGATAGGCAGATGGAACTTGGACACTCAGTTATGATGTCCATTTTCTGCGGAATTTGAGGCATTCCAGGTTCAGTGGTGGAGTTCAAGGCTGAGCTTTGCCCTGTTCCTAGAATGCATATGTTTTTCTTTCTTTCTTTCTTTCTTTCTTTCTTTCTTTCTTTCTTTCTTTCTTTCTTTCTTTCTTTCTTTCTTTCTTTCTTTCTTTCTTTCTTTCTTTCTTTCTTTTTTTCTTAGCTTCTCGCTGTATCCCGCACGAGGTATGGTAGGCAGAGGGAACTCGGGAACCTAGTATTAAGACACTCCGTTCCACTTCCGTTTCCCACTTTCCGCCGAATTTGAGGCATTGCGTGTTGAGTGACGGAACTCAACGCCACGCGCCGCATATGTTTTTTATTTATTTATATTGAGTTGGGATAAACCTACAATTTGTCACGCTTACAGCCGCATTCTTGTGCCCCGTCATGCCACTATATTAGCTATCCTGGGGTAAATTATAGTTATATAAAATAGTTTAGTTTATGAAAGTCTGTCTGTTAGTTGAAGTTAGTTTCCAATTCTATATTGAAAAATATTGATATTGAAAAATATAAAAAAATATTATTTTTCTTGTTGTATCACAAAAATACAAAATGTTAAAAAAGTATATACTAAATATATGCAAAAAAAAGTATATATCGCATTGGCACAACGTCTTACTGTAAAAGCGAGTGAAATGATTGTGAGCATCATGAGCCTAAAAAAGTATTCACAACAACAAAAAAAATATAGTTTTCTAACTTCCTAGCTCTTTGGTAAGATACCAATATTCCGTATTAAATTTATTAAATATTCCGTACATAGAAAGTGAACCTAGGCACTACGTGTTAAGACAATTTCGCTCGTCACTTTCCGCCAAATTTTAGAGGCATTGCGTGTGGAGTGGCAGAACTCAACACTGACAAGCTCAACACTAACCAGAGAGAAAACATCAAAATACTAAATATATAATTTAACTTGAGACGGCATCGAACCCACGACCCGTCCCACAGTTACCCACAAAACTGAACAAAATAAAATTAGAAAACGACACAGAACGTTAAGATGTAATAATATACGAGGGGCCGTCAATGTCAATATAATGTGATGTACAACAGATAGTACAGTCAAGTGGAAGAGTGATTAGTGGCTTTGAAGGCGCCGTGGTACGTCGGCGCGCATTAGCCGATGTCAGTTTTTACTTTGTTCATGTCTTTATATTGGCTTATTACGTGTCTTTACTTGTTTCTTTATGTTTTTAGTATCACGCTCTATCCCGCATAGTAAAAGAGGGTTGAGGGAATGTAAGGTTGAGACATACTTCAGGTTCTGATCATTTTTTGGACATTGTGTGGTTTTTTGGTAGAACTTAACGCCACGCTTTTTCTTGTCAAAATGGAAAAGTATGGAAATAATTAAATCTCATGGCAATTGAACCAACAATTGACCGTGACGTTTACCTACCACACCAACCGGAAAGCGGAACTCTTATATTGTTCTACATTTCTATTAATTTTCTGTTTTTTTTTTTAGCTTGACGCTGTATCCCGCACGAGGCAGGATAGGCAAAGGGAACCCGGGAACCTAGTGTTAAGATACTCCGTTCTACTATCGTTCCCCAATTTCCGCCGAATTTGAGGCATTGCGTGTTGTGTGGCGGAACTCAACGCCGCGCTCTGCCTTATTACCATTTCTATTAAATAATAATAATAAAAAATAACCAATCTATCAACCCATTACCAAAAGAATGCACGCACCAAATAAATACATTAACATTCCAACATAAATACGATTACAACAACAATGAAACAGAATGAGAGAAAGAAAAATTTCATAAATTAAAAGTCCTTCGTTTTGATTCAAAGAAGCTTCATATATTGTGTAAACATTTCAACCGAATCCATTAGATGAAGACAGGGCTTTATGGCGGACAGACACACTGACAAACAAGCGTCGCTCTTTATACATTATGACGGTTTAATGCAAAATAACGTTTAGTCATTTTGACATGTTACAGATCGTGATTTTAATTCATCAGCTTCACGCTGTATCACGCATAGCATAATAGGCATAAGAAAGGCGTAGTGTTAAGACATTTTGTTCACTTTCTTGATAATTTTTAAGACATAGGACGTTGTGTAACGAAACTCAACGCTACGCTATGTCTTGTCAAGTACTCATTGTCTCGACCGGAAATCGACTCACTATCCGGTGATTTCCTACATCTACAGTAAGAGGCTATGTCATTGGACGGCCAACCAATATTTTTAGATAAAGATGGAACACTTATGAACACTTTTCTTGTTCATCTGTAACAAGAAAGGTTTAAGGAATCAGTAACAGGAGGTCGCGTGAAAGTATTAACTTGAAATTAATATTAAATATTCAGGTCTACGGTCCCTTAAAGAACAAGAAAAATTTGTATGAGACACTTATCTGAATTCTGTTTTGACAAAGCTTTCAGATAAAGACTAGTATACGTACAATTGATATTCTTTATTATCACTTTAAAAAAATGAAAAATGAGGCCTGTCGTGGCGCAGCGGCACAAGCATGTGACTGTAAACGACAGGTTCTGGGTTCGATCCCCGGTCGAGGAAATGAAATTTTATAGAGTGTGAAACTGAGAAGAAGAACATTCAAAAACGCAATACGCGGAGGCACTATAACCAATTAGAAGTGTCCTTTTTTTTATGGAAAGGACATGGGCACGAGCGTACCTAGCACCCATAGATAGTAAGTGATCTCCACCGCTTAAGACTCCATGTAACACCAGAGGAGATACAGATACTTTGCCGGTTTTTAACAATCCAGTCCCAATCAGTGCCAATGTCTGTACTTAAGCACTTTACAAAACTACTTGCTCTCTCTCACTTAGCTTCACGCTGTATGCCGAACATGGCAGGGTAGGCAGAGAAAACTTGGGAACCTAATGATAAAACGTTTCATTCTCTGCTTTCTGCCCAATTTGATTGATGTATTTAACGCAGCATCTAGCCTTGTTACCGGAGCGAAGAAATGAAAACATTAAATATTTAATTTGAAAATATTAAATATTAAATAGAGGCCTGTCGTGGCGCAGCGGCACAAGAGTGTGACTGTAACCGACAGGTTCTGGGTTCGATCCCCAGTCAAGGAAATGAAATATTAAATATTTTCAATTTAAATATTTAATGTTTCATTTCTTCGCTCTGGTAATAAGGCAAAGCGCGGCGTTGAGTTCCGCCACACGACACGCAATGCCTCAAATTCGGCGGAAAGTGGGGA
Organism: Eueides isabella; assembly: GCA_019049475.1. NCBI lineage: Eukaryota > Metazoa > Arthropoda > Insecta > Lepidoptera > Nymphalidae > Eueides > Eueides isabella. Next base: position 1,620,397 of record CM032392.1, read on the forward strand.
ACGGAAGTGGAACGGAGTGTCATAACACTAGGTTTCACTTCCGTTCCCTCTGCCTACCCTGCCTAGTGCGGGATACAGCGTGAAGCTGAAAAAAAAAAATTTCATTTCCTCGTGTGTCACACCCTTGTACGCCACGACAGGTCTCTGACCAAACCATAATATCTTAATTAATAAGAACACAAACAATAAATGCACCAATGGTAAAAGCCTGCCACTCTTACCAACTCATAAGTAAAAAGAAAAAAAATATATATGAACTTAAGTGTTCCCCTGCGCAGGAATCGAATACACAACCACCGCGTGTATAGTTTTCTCTATTCTTCCGTAACTTGTTTGGATTTACAATGTTGTGTTAAAATTATACAGCTGCCTTGTCACGTTTGTTTTTATATACCAATCTGCGACGTCGACAAAGTATGCTCATTGACTGTGAAATTTATATGAGAACCCGCTTGCGGCTTCGCTCGATTGAACTTATTATTTATCAACGAACTTTAGTTATTTTCGGTTTTTTAGATTATCTGATCAATATATATAAAAATATATATACATATATTTCTCATATAAGTAGATATATATTATATATGAAGAACCCAAAATAATAATTTTGCACATTATTTTACAAACGGCTTAACCGATTTCAATATTGTTTCCGCTATTATATATTGACAACATTCTCTTATAATTTAAAGCTTTAGTTTTTATTTAAAGTTTTTTTTTCCTTAAAATTCATAAATACAAAAATCATATAAAATATTTTTTAGTGGTGACTAAATAAGCTCAATCTTTTTATTAGAATATGGCAATAACTGAGATTGTCAAATTCACAGGAAGGGTAGGCAGAGGGAATTTGGAAACCTAGTGTTAAGACACTCCGTTCCACTTTCGGTCCCCACTTTCTGCTGGATTTGAGGCATTTCGTATTGAGCGGCGGTACTGAACGCCGAGTTTTTACCTTATACCAAAGCTAAGAAAGATATAAATTAAATATTTTATTTCCTCGAGTGACGATAGAACCCACAACCTGACAGGTCTCAAATATCACGTACGTACATATTTGGTTAATAATTTTTATTTCATTCTAAATATTTACTCTAAAACTAAAAATAAATTATTTTTAAATATTCCTTTATAACTAGCGAAGAGAATTTCAAAGACCTATCATGGCACACGGACATAAACATGTAATTGAAAAGTGGTTGTGGATTCTAACCGCACTCAAGGAAACAAATTAATTAAAATTTTCATTTTTTTACTCTGTTAACAAGACAAAGCGCAGCGTTGAGTTGCGCCATTAACGCCTCAAATTCAGCGGAATATCCTAAAAAAACTAGGAGGTTCTAACACAAGGAGTTCAAGTTACCTTATACCTACCCTACCATAGACCGAATACAGCGTGACGCTGAGAAAAAAATTAAATAAAAAAGATAAACACCCAAAATAAAATACCAAACAAAAGGGGAATACTACAAACACTTACACTTGTAGTTATTTTTCAACCAGCCCTTTCAAACCGTTTCACCCTTACAGACTTAACTCCCTATCACCCTGTATAAAGGACAGCGTTATCAGTAGAAGTCGTAAAGCTCTTTATGTTCTTCCGACTTTCTTGCCACCTGTATAGCGAGCGTTCTTTGAATGTGTTTTTACTTTTTTTTTTCTTGTTTATTTTCTGTGATAAGACGTTGTTTAAGTGCTTTCTTTTGGGAAGTATCTAGAAATATAATTTTTAAACAGATATTGCTGTTTTTTTTTTCTTTTTTTAATTTTATTTTGGGTTTAGTTTTGGAGTCGTTTTTACTGTATTTTAGCCTCATGGCGATTCCTGAATACTGCAGTGGTCATAAAGGAAATCTAATGTTACTATACGTAATATCTACAAAAATTGTCCGTGAATGGGTAATGCCTTAGCTCTACGCTCGTGAAGAAAAAAATATTAAAGATTGACAAGCTGAAAAGATTGAGAAAATTTCTCAATTTCGACGCGTTGGAAATCAGACCTTTGCATTAAAATCCGGGACTTATGCTAATCAATACCGGCATCACGGTACTTTTCCATTGCAAAAAAAAAAAACTTCATAATTGAAAAGTGTGATACACATAACGGTTGTATAAAATATAACTAAACATCCCTCTTTTATTATTATTTTAAAATAAAATAAATATTAAGTATTAGCCATTGTATTGAATATATTCAACAAATAATACTTATACACAAAGGGTGGTTTATCCAATACTGAGGGGATGAATGTCAAAATGTTTTACAGGATTACCGCACGTTGTGTTTAAATACTTAAGTAAATAACCACCGTGGTGTAGTGGAGTTGAGCTGAATGTAACCAAGGTGGGTACTGGTTGGGATCTCGCTCACGATAATGATAGTATTTTCCGCTTCACGCGAAATTCAAATTCAAATATTTTTATTCCAAATAAGAAGTTACAAGGTTCGTTTTTTGAACGTCAAACAATTTACCACCAGTTCACTAAAGTTACTGCCACAGACCTGAGAAGAACCGGCGAAAGAAACTCAGCGGGACATGTCTTATGTGACATGATATGCTATGTCACAGACATGGAAGGGTAGGCAAAGGGAACTTGAGAATCTAGTGTTAAAACACTCCGTTCCTATAAAGACACCGTTCCATTTCGTTCCACGTTTTCCGACGAATTTAAGGCACTACATATTGTAGCAGAACTTGAGTAGCAGAACTCAACGCCAGGCATTTCTTCATTACAAAGAAAAAAAGAAAAATATTGATCACTTTTTCTCCTTCTTTTTCTTAGCTTCACGCTTTACCCCGTATGTCAGGTAGGCGGAGAAAACTTGAGAAGTTCTCCTAGGGTTAAGTCACTCCGTTTCCTTCCCCAGTTTCCGCTAAATTTGAAGCTTTGCAAATTGAGTGGCGGAACTTAACGTCACTAATTGTAGTAAGACATTCAATATGTAGAGTTAATATTTTATTCTAGACATAGTATTTCTAATAAATAAAAACAAAATATTATTGAAGCTAGTAATTTTTGGAAAAGCGTACAGACACAAAGCCGCACAGACTTTTTTCAGTTTGTCTTTCTCAAAAGTTGTTAAAATAGTATATAAAAAACACGGCCAAGTGCGAATCGGATAGAAAGTCAACTGGAAGAAAAACAAACATAAGTTTACGGGCGTATACTCTCTTTTTGTATGAAATGAACTACAAATATAAGTTTGTAGTAAGCCAGTAAAAATCAATATCCAGTTATACTAATTACACACTTAGAAAGTCTCAATAGATTTCTATCAATATTAATGACATCCTTTAACTAATGCAAAGTAGCAAATACTGTCAACGAACAAATTATGCTAAATGCTTCTTATCTACGAGTGAAGTAAAGCTCTCATAATATTGTATCTATAGATTAGGTATTAAAAGGGTTTAAATATATGTTTATCAACAATTTTGTATTTATATTTGTTGATTTTTTTTTTTTTTTTCAGTTTAATCCCTTTAAGGTTCCTAAGTTACCTAGTGTTAAGACACTCCATTCCGTTCCCTACTTCCGCCAAATTTGAGACATTGCATGGTGAGTGGCGGAACTCAACGCTGTACTATTGCCTTGTTACCAGAACACAAAAATGAAAATATTAAATCTTTAATCTCATAACCTGTCTTTGATTTGAAATTACGAAGAAAAAACATATGTAGTAGAATGAACTAGAGTCAGCGAAGTATAATGTAACGAAATAAAGCAGAAAGATACTACTATAATTTTTGTGGCAAGCTGGGAACATAACGGTGTGTCATAACACTAGGTTCCCAAGTTCCCTATGACTACCCTAGCATGCACAGGATTTTTTATTTTTTTATTTAACGAGACACGGCAAACGAGCGTACACCCGTACCCCTGACGGTAAGTGATCACCGTCGCCCACGGCCCCGAGTAACTCCAGAGGAGCTACACGAGCGTTGCCGGAAACGCAGTGGCTAAAGCCACTACTTAACGCCGGTCTTAAATGTCGGGGGTGGTAACAATCCGGTCGAATCTGCCCATGCGTGTTGCCATTGCTGACAACGTGACTCTCCCACACGTACTTTAGTCGCCTCTTACGACACCACCAGTACCAGGGTGATTCTATTCTAAGCCGGAATCACACGGCATACGGCAGGATACGGCAGGATACAGCGTGAAGCTGAATAAAAAAGGAAAGAAGCTTTGTTTATTTATTTTAAGGTTGTCTTATCAAATGGCGGAGCTTAACGCCGCACTTTGTCAAATTAGAGGTAAAAAATAAAAATGATGCATTTTTCAAGTGGAAATCGAACCTGCAATGACATACAATCATAAACAGCCTCACTGCACCAAAAAGGCCTTATTTCACTGATAAAATAAATAATTTACACAGACTGTCCATCAAAGAAGTAGTGTTTTATACATTTCAATGCGAAATTATTTGTTGATGAAATAAAATGTAATGTTTGTATGCACTGCGCATTTAAATTATAGTCAGTGGCTACGTTATGCTGGCGTCTGCGTTCAGAATCTTGATTTCTCTCAATAAAATGATTTCAGTTATTTAAATATTTTTAGATTAGAATTAGTAAAGTTATTTTGAATTTATTCTCATATTAACACGTGGTACCCTATACACAGCGGGGTAATCAGAGGGAACCTAAATTTAGGATTCTTCATTTCCAATTGTTTACCAATTTTTTTAAAATAATGCTGTTATGTGGCGTGTCTAGAAGAGTCTGAACATCTACAAATGGGAATAGAATTTAAAACCGCCTCATCAACAAAATTCAACCGAAAAAGCAACAAAATTTTACAAAAAAAAACACTGTAAAATCTTCCAAAAATACCTACATCAATATTTATTTTACAAATCACCCTATACGTTGAGTACAAAATGATAAACATCCAGCTAATTAGCTATAACTCGAAGAAGGAACGCTAAACAGTCATTATTCTCTTCATTCTCGACACGTGTTCTTCATATATCCCACAGATCGGCCCGTCACTTAGAATATCAAAATATTTTAAGAGTAAGTCCGTATAACCATATATCAGGAACTACAAAGCCGTCAACGCATCACATGGTAACAATTATGTTAAAAGGGAGCATATTTCGTCAATATATTTTAGCTTATGTATTATAATGTTGGTTGTAAAATAATTTTGTGCCAGATGTCTTTATTTATAGTATTTTTACCGATTTTAATAAAAAGAGGTAATAAGTTTTACATTTCTGTACATCTGTATGTGATCTAGTTGCAGATAATACTTTTGGCGGAAAATGGGAAACGGCAGTTAAATCTTATTGGAAACAGAGCGTCTTCATATTAGGTTCCCAAAGTGCCTTTGCCTACTAGGCATTACCATTGTAGGTTCACGCCCAAGCTCACACAAACTGCGATATACTAACTGTGATATATTTATTTATTTTTTAAATAGCTTAACGCTGTTTCCCCACGAGGTAGGGTAGGCAGAGGGAACCCGGGAACCTAGTGTTAAGACACTCCGTTCCACTTCCGTTCCCCACTTTTTTTTAATACAATTATTTTTAGTCAATAGATTATTTATATAATAAAAAAAAACATTAAGTATTCACGTATTAAATTATTTGTCTTTATATAAACATTCAGTTGACTGGAAATTGAACAATTGAATTGATAAGGTTTAAAAAAAATAAAACGATATGTTTATTGTAGTTTTTTTTTTATAAAAAATATCTTAATATATACTTAGTATAGTTGCCAACGTCTACTAAATAGTTTTTTGATAAATTATTATCTTCACATTGTAGTATAATAAGTTATACTACATGTAATTTCTTTCTTTCTTTCACAGAGCAAAGAAAGAAAGAAATACATCTTTTAGTTCCCTAGTAACGTATTAACATTTTAACGTAGCGGGACTCGAACCCGCGACTCAAGCATGTAGCTAACCATCCAAATGCGATAAAGCTACGTAAGCTTAACGATCTCGATATTTTGTTGTAAGACATATTCATATTCAATATATATTTAACGTGTTATTTTACTGGCTTGGATTAATTTAATATACAACAAATATGGTTATAACAGAACGACTGATAAATAACAATAACAAAACCATATAAATTATAACAGTTATCATAGAAACATGTTATATTATAGCGTTAAAAAGAATAGCATATACAAAATACGCAGCTAAATATCAAATTTACACATAAAAATCACTTTTTACTGCTTTCAAGTATCTAGTAGTTTATAACAATGTTTTTCATTGAGATACTCAGTATCTCGGTTATTCATAAATCTCGGGTTAAACTGTTTACGAACACACGCAGTCGTATATCACACGTCTATTTCCATTCCACGATCTCAACAGACAAATTTTTCAAGTGAGCGTAACAAAGATTATTTATTTATGCAGCTGTAGATGCAACAGTGTATTTATAGATGTAATGATATCTTACTAATATTGTAAATTTGTACAGATTTTTTTCGGTGAACTTGCTAATTTCTAAAACTTCTGATTCTTTTCATTTAAAAATATCTTTGTTTTGTCTTGTACATATATATAACTTGACTTACTTAAATGTCCTCTAGGTGTTGCAGAGGTACTACGCTGCTTCGCTACTGCGTTCTTTTCTGAGTTTTTCGCTTCGCCTCAGATCACATCAGTCCAATCACCTTCAGTTCTGACTGAGCGCCTTCAAGCGTGTTTACTTTTTCCTTCTGGTGTCCATACCAGGACCCGTTATGGAATATGATCGGGATTTCCTCTAAGTTCATTCTTAATCCAAGCTTTCTTGTGGCGTCTTATTTTGAGACCTGTCGGTATCTCGGAGCAGAAAGCGTTTATCCTAAACGGTTACATTAAACCATTTAAAACTGTTATATAGAACGTATCAAGTGTATATATCATGCGTATAAACAACACTTGTACCTTATTTTTCGTTTGTTGTGTCGTTTGCTGAGACAAAGCTGCAGGTAAACTTTTACTCTAAGTTTCACGCTCTATCCGGCATATGGCAAGGATACAGAGGGAATTTGTAAACTTAGTGTTAAGACACTCCGTTTCGTTTTCCATATTTCGCCGAATTTAAGGCAGTAAGTGAACTATAGCATTCAAATAAAAACGTAAAATTCATGAGATTCTAGCAACACATCGAAGTATTCTCTGAAAAACTACTATTCATACACATATTAGACGTTAAGGTAAGCCAAGAAAAAAGTAATATTCAGAGTTAACTATTAAATATAATGAACAAAAGCTAAAAACAATCATGTTGGCAACGACTTCCGAAGATGAACTTGAAGAACGGATTTTAAATTATAAATACGAAGGTACAGGATACAACATATTGTTGTATAGTGTTGAAGATGTGCTTAATTTTATTCTATGTATATTCTTCTTCTTCTTCTTCTTCTTCCTGGCATTAATCCGGCTTACTGTGCCAGAGTCTGCCTTCCTGCTGAACCTGCTTCACTTTGCACGAGTATTAACGTCCTTTTATTCTATGTATATAATTTTCTATATATATATATATTGCAGAAATTATTCCAGGTTATTATGACATACATTCGTTGCAAAAGTGCGTCTATCTCGTTTCCTTAAAAGGTGAAAGCGTACCTGTATCTAATCTAGTATTACATAGATCTGCGGACGGTGATCCCTTACCATCGGATGATCCGTTCATTTGTTTACCATGTATTTTACATATTAAAATTGATTCAATTAATTTCTCTATATTCCCCATCATCTTTGCCTCAAACATCTCAAGTAGCTGCGATCCCTTGTAGCGTTTACGATAAATCGTCATATCGCGATCGGGGCTCGGACGGTCGAACGTAAAACACGCGGTAGTTATCTCCGATCGACGTTACGATATTTACGCGTTTGCTCCTTACGATTATTATCGGAAGCGGTTTGTTTCGTCCGCCGTGATTGGTTTACACTTAGTATTATTTAGGCGGACCTGCGGGTCATATTGAAACGTATAACTACTGAGAAAAGGAAATATTTTAATATTTTCAGTTTTATCACTCTGGTAACAAGGCAAAGCGCGGTGTTGAGTTCCGCCACTCAACACGAACTACCTTGAATTCAGTGGAAAGTGAAGACTAGAATGGAGTATCTTAACATTTAGTTCCCAAGTTCCATCGATCTAAAATGCTGTTTACTTTTCCTGTTTCCTTCAATTACTCAAAATTTCGTGTAGATTAGAAGAGAACAGAATATTATATAAATCTTTTCTTTTTTTCTTTAATTTCTGCTTACTATAACTATTTTTCAGTATCTAAACTCATTACTGAAGTGAGCCCGTCGTAGCACAGTGGCACAAGCGTGTGACTATAAACTTGAGTTCGATTCTCACTCAGAAGAATGAAATATTTCATATTTTAAGATCTCGTTATAATATATAAAGCAAAACATGATATTAAGTGTTGCTACTCAATACTTAATCTTTCGTAAGTTCGGTAGAGTGGGTAACTGAGTCTTGGCATTAGATCTCTCTGCCTACTCTCTGCATATAGCCAAATGCAGGTTACAGCGGGATACTGAAAAAATCTATTATTAAGGATAAAGTATCAAGACACTCTGTTTTTTGCTTATCACTTTAATTACTAATAGAAAGCATTGTTGCGCATTGTTATACCCGATTTTTTTAAATATGTATATTATTATATATAATATTTTGTAGCCCATGCACTATCGCATCGCATCAACAATATTGCGAAATCTCTAAATAACTATCATTAATTACTTCTGAGATCAATGTATCGTGGCGTAGGAGTGTGAGTGTGGAATTGTAAAAGGGATTAGTTATGGATTCGATTCCTACTTGAAGATATGAAATTTTTAAATATTTGCATTTCCTTGCTCTGGTAACGAGAAAAAGTGCAGCGTTGAGTTACGCCACTTAACATGCCTCAAGAATTCAATTGAAAGTGGAGAATGGAAGTATCTTAATGCGAACGGACAGCCATAAGGTAGGTTTCCCTTTCTCTCTGCTACACGGAATATAACTGTGAAGTACAAAAAGTAATTTCAGTCTCCGTCTTGTCGCGTTAGTGTCTATGGATTTCTAATAGTTAATTCAAATTCGAGTGCTATGCACTATTTCTCCAATATAAATATCAAAAAATATAATAAAATCTGCCCCACTAGGGATTTAGCGTGAAGCTAAATATATAAAGTAAATTCGCGATACAACATCCCACTGCAAACCGCACGTGGCAGGCAAGATAAAAGAAACTTTCCTCCCCGTACTTCTCGTCGAATGGCGGAGGCGTGGCGGAACGCAAAGCCGCACTTTGGACACATAAAACTATTAAACATTTAATTTTCTCAATCAACATCAAACCCACAACCTGTTGCGTATACCATCGCAATCTTGTTCCGATGCACAATAACATAGTTACCACATGACGTTTCAATTATTTTTTTTTTATTTAAGACAATTTAAACAGTTTTTCTAAAGAGCAAAGGCTATATTCCTTAACAGCTTAAAACTAAGAACTTTCAACTTTCAAAGTGCCCAGTGCCCCCCCGACCTATACATGAGCTAGTGATGTGTCAGATTACATGACAAAGTTGATAATAGTTGATACTTTTAACTATATCAAAATGGACGTGATAAAATCAAGTATTTAAATATTCAATATATATTTCAAATTTCCAACACTATTAGTGCAATCAGAGAGCAATTCTTAGCGCAATCATTAATTTTATTTTATATTAAGAGTATTATTATTTCGTATAAAGTAAGTGCCATATTATTTAAATCTGCATCTTTTTAATACTAAGGTTTTAGATAAAAAGAAATAATTTTAATCAGACTGATTCAGGGTCAAAGTAAACGCAACGACTGTGAATTTAGGCTTCACTCGTTATTTTAACTCCACGGTGTATCTGCCCGTAGCAAGGTTGGAACAGGGGAACGTAGTGTCAAGACACTCCCCATTCAGACACTTAGGTCCCCAACTTTACTACGAATCGAAGTCAATAAGTCTACAATTATTTAAGTTCCGCCATTTTCGATAACCAAGATTGTTATTTAACTAAATGCTCCCAGAATCACAAAATTAAGGCCTGTCGTGGCGCAGCGGCACAAACGTGTGACTGTAACCGATGGGTTGTGGGTTCGATCCCCACTCGAGGAAATGAAATATTTAATATTTTCAATTTAAATATTTAATGTTTTCATTTCTTCGCTTTGGTACAAGGCAAACGCGGCGTTAAGTTCCGCCACTCAATCACTCGCTATGCCTCAAAATTTGGCGGAAAGCGGAGAACAGAAGTGGAACGGAGTGTCATAACACTAGGTTCCCAAGTTCCCTCTGCCTACCCTGCAATGTGCGGGATACAGCGTAAAGCTGAGAATCACAAAAAATATAATTTAATAAGTAATTTCGATAATTTTAATTATTAAAAAAAAAACATATGAAAGTTGCATATTCAAGACCCGCCTCATACAAATACCTGGTTAAGAACAATATGAAATAAATTACAAGAATCTCCTTACATGTCAATTGAAATAATCAATAAACAAGAATAAACATAATTTTAACGTTAAAATGCAGACAAACACATGAAATGGTTGCATTTTTGAATTGTTTAGTTCTTTCGCAGTATAAATGTAAGTAATTAATAACAATTACTCAGGTATTAAAAAAATAATGAGTCAAAGCAAAAACTGTTAAATGTAAAACAATTCATAGTAATGAATACTCCATATATATAATACCAATCAAGTGGAAATTAAATAGAGCGGTATCTATACGCGCAATTAGGTATCGACTCGCTTTTACGACTAAGGCATTGACGACGTTGATGCAAAACAAACATATCTAAAAACAATTGTTTATGAAATTTGAACCTTGCCAAGTACGAAATAAGATATATCAAATATAAAAAATAAGCATTGCTATGTTTGTTGTCATGTATGACAGTGTAAAAATATACAAGCTACTTTTTATCCCAAAAAGTAGCATTTTGAGCTCTATCCTTATAATATTAGAGCTTTTTTTCTACAAAACGGCTACCAAAGCTAACCAACTAAAGAGGACTTGACACGGTCATATAAAACATTGGATATGAGGACATAAAAATTCTCAAAGCGCTGTCACCGTCCCCTCTATCGTCATTACATTTGTCAACTGTCAAGTTGTAACGCGGCTGGTATAATTTAAATGATAATTATAACGTGCAGTCCAAACGGTTGCTCTTTCTGTTTCTGTTCGTGTGCTCATATTTATGTTTATGGATGGAGCTTTTTGAAATTTATTATAAGAAATATGTTGGGTGTGTGCGATTGTGTTTCGAGAAATAATGGAGCTTTTTAAAGCTTTTTTTTATATGGGTTATTGAATTTTATTGGACTGGAGAGTAAAAAGAAAACTTCATTATGGAAATGAACCAAAAGATAATTTTTGTGAAATAAATTATATTTATTAAATTAATTAATGAACAGGAAAAAGAAGAATAAATATTTTTACTTTAAAATTTATAAAAGATATCTTAGGTTTTTTTGTATGACTTCATTTTAATATAATCATGGTTTTCTACTGTATCATAATTATATAATGATTCAGTTAAGTTAATTGAACATTAGCAAATTTTACAATGAAACGACCATTGTAATATTTTTTAATTTTATTTTTTTTTTAAATTAAATATTGAGTGTTTCCATTTCTTCACTCTGCTAAAAAAGCTAACTGCGGCGTTAGGTTTCGCCACTCAACGGAAAAAGAGTGTCTTAACACTAGATTCTCAAGTTCCCTCTGCCTCTGCCTTGTCATGTGCGGGAAACACCGTGAAGCTAAAAAAACACTTCTATTTTTAAACAATTTCAAAATCTACTAACGCTACTGGTTTTAAATCGTCCCATCAAATGCTTGCCGAAGACCAAGATTTTATCTCGTGCACGTTATTTATTTTGTGAGGCATCGCTGTTTACGAGCTGCCGACCAAATGATCAGATGTTATCACTTTATTGTCACTGTAATGTGTCAAATGTATTAATGTTGGTATCTAAGGTCTTCTGTATGGACATTTTGTTTATATTTTATGTTTATATGTACGTTATTTGGTTTCGATTGTATCGCCTCTTTGGTGGAATTTTGTTGTTAAATATTTGTGCTTTTATATATGTTGCCCACATAAAAGGTGGGCGTTTTATTTGAAAATTTTAAATTTTTGGGCTAAATTTCATAATAATTTAGAATATTCTTAAGAAAGTTAAGTATTGTACTAAATATTTTATAGATCATCGAAGATTTTTGAGATTTCTTTCCGTTTAATAATCGGGTAAAAATACTTGAATGTCACACGTCTGTACTTACCGGGCGGTTCTTCGAACAAGTAGGAGTTTGATTCTCACTTGAGGTAATGAAATATTTAATTAAAATATAGTACCTAGTATAGTTTTAATAATTAAGTCATTTAATTTTTTATATTTCATTTTTAAATAATTTAATTATAATGAAATATTTTATATTGCCTTTTAATTTCTTCACTGTAGTATGTGGCTATGAGCAAGATACGGTATAATACAAAAAAATGCACCTGAAGCCATACAATTAATGTTTTTAGCTTACAGGTTTTTTTGACAAAAACAAGTGTTAAGCCACTTTTTTCTCCGCTTTCCATCCGAATTGGAGACACTAATAATAGTATGAATATAAAATTCATTCCACTGAATGTTTAACGATCCTAATATTATGACGTACATTTCCACTTTGCCACAATGGAAAAGTACGCATTTAACAAGAAAAAAGACCAATAAAGAGTCAATAATTTATATGCTATTAAATTTCTATATAAAACGTCCGACTACTCCTAATTGAAAGCCTGTGAAACGACAGACATATCAATTAAAATAGCTGAAGACCGTCGCACGCGGTAATGTCAGGAACTCGATAGTACCGGTACTCGATGATGTGTGTAACTGTAGAGGTGGTATTTTTATATTATCAAATTATACTCAGCTTCACGCTGTATCCCGCACATGGCAGGGTAGGCCGAGGGAACTTGGAAAACTAGTGTTAAGACACTCCGTCACACTTCCGTTCTCCACCATTCGGCGAATTCGGGGCATTGCTAGTTGAGTGGCAGAGCTCAACGCCGCGCTTTGCCTTGTTAGCAGAGCGAAGAAATGAAAACATTAAATATTTAATTTGAAAATATTAAATGATTCATTTCCTCGAGTGAGGCTCGAACCCACAACCTGTAGTTTACAGTCACACGCTTAAGCCACTGCGCCACGACAGACCTCATTATCAAATTAAATAATGATATAAAGAAATATTTTTATTTTATGATGTTTGTTGATAAATTATATAAAAGATTAGTGTTTTGGCAAACAAAATTTTAAGATTCTAAGAATATTAGTAGCTTTCCGTTGATATTATATATGAACTTTCTATCTTGAATACAAATTTTCATTATAACAAAAAGCTTTTTATTATATACATTAGATACCCCTAAAATGCTTTAATTACAAAATTGAAATATAGTGTAGTGTAAACTGTATATTGTGTGAAAATTAATAAAAAATTAAAACACATACATCCAATGTTCGCTCGTTTAGTGTTAGGTCTTCTACTATTCGTCATCTGTCATCCATCATTTGTCATCAGTCATCCGTCATCTATTATACCTAAGAACAATATCATTATTTTACACTTCTATGATTAAAAAAATCATATGCACGTAACAATAATGTTCACTGATTGAAAATCACACTTTTTTTTTATATTATATATTTTTTTTTTATATTTCTAGTATCACATCCATTTGACCAACCTCTCTTACACTCATCGACATCACACATCGACAATATATGGCTACCATTGCCCATTTATGCTGCGTTTACCATTTATAAATATTCTGAAATGCCTTCAAGAAAGTAATGGCACGTAAAGCCCTTTATATGATAATATCGTGACTGGCATAAGACAAGGAAGGGTAAAAACTTGTAAAACATTGTTGTAATAATGGATTGCAATTTGTTTAAAACGCATAGGTGCAATTGCAATGTGATAAAACGCCTGGTATTGGTTATAGTCTCAAATACCATATGTTTTTGGTAATAAACATTAAAATAGTTTCCATACTTGGGCTTGAAAAGAAAATGCAAAGGTTATGTAATAAATATGTCGTATATATGTATCGAGGCATGTCGTGGCGCATGGCACAAGCGTGTGACTGTAAAGGCATAGGTTGTGGTTCGATGCCCGCTGGAAAAAGCGAAATATATAAAATTTTCAAATGATATATATAAAATTTTGAGTTTATTCGCTCTGGTTGAATTTCTCCTCTCAACATGTAGACACAAAACCAGCGGAAAGAGTTGTATGTGAAATTGTATAATTGACAACGTTTAGACGGTTTCTAAGTGGTGCGAGTTCAAATCTTGCAAAGTTTAATTTTTGAATTGTTTTCTTTTAAATAGCATGAAATCTACTTATGGAAAATTAAAAATGTTCCGATAGTTCATGTTTATAAGTTTTGATTTACAATAAAGTAAGTTATTTTAAAAAAATGTATACAAGGAGGCATAGGGCACGTTACAGTGTGCAAGCGATAACTGTGGCTTAAACGATACTGTATGTAAATAATGTGATGTAAAAAGTGGAAAAAACCTTACATTGTAATAATAACATTACAAACGTTCAAGTCAATCGTCTTGCATAGTGAAGCTCGAAATAATGGCTGAAATTTGCGACCCAGCTGCTATGTACATATGCTTCGTGGCCTCTTCTCTTATTTTCCTTGGTTATGGTGTTTTGGACGTACCAGTTGAACACCAATCTTGCCAATCTCATGTATTGAGGATATGCAAAAATCAAGAATAAGGAAGAGAAAGAAGAGCTAGAAGTAACTATCTATTTACCAAATTATTACATAGAGGCCTCTCGGAACACAAGCACAAGAACAATAAAATAAAATATTTGATATTTTGGTTTCTTCACTCTAGTAACTAGGCAAAGTGCAGAGTTGAGTTCCGCTACTTAACAAACAATGTCTTAAATTCGACGAAAGCGGGGAACGGAAATGTCTTTATGAGAACAGAGTGTCTTAACTAACTAGGTTCCCAAGTTCCCTCTCCCTAATCTAGCAAGTACGGGAACCTAAAAAAACATGAAATACAGATCTCCGCTTACTTAAGTAACAAATAAACAAAACAATATAAGCGGAATCAGCAGCCATTACTTTCGAATAAACCTACATACGATTTAATTGCGTCGGCGCATGATTAAGTGTTAGGCGCAAATTCAAACTGCTGTTTCCATTAATACCATTCTATTTTAAAGCAGATTTGTAAGATTTACGATTATTGTTCTTGCATTATATATATTTAAATTATTTTACTACACCTCTCAAATGTCAGTTTAGTTCGAACGGCTCGGTACGGTTCGGTTTTGATTCAGTCGACCAGCCGTGGCATGGAGGCTGAAGACTGACTTTAAACGCTAAAACGATGAAATATTTAATATTTTCTGCAGTAAAGCACTTCGTTGGATTCCATCACTCATTCCGGAAAGTGAAGAGCGGAAGTATATCAATAGAAATGGAAATTCCGAAGTTGCCTCTTCCTACCTTCCCATATGCGGGATACATTTTGTCATTGTTCTTAGAATTTCTTTCAAGTTTATTTATTTTTGTTTCATCATTTATTTTAATATTTGTACCCTATATTACAGTAACCACCTCGACAGTTAATAATATATTATTTTGTATGCTACCTAGTTTAATTGTTCTTAACACATCTTATTTTATAGTGACTTATCACTACTTTTCTCCTTTTTCTAACTATCAGTCACTAAAAGCAAGCAAACCCACAAAACGCACTCAGCACACTAAAAACCCAGCACACAACGCACAAAATCGCCCAATCCATACAATTTAACCATAAATCATAACAAACGTAACGTATCGCTCAAACATAAATCAGCGATTGTAAATTGAATTTTATAACGCAATTAAACCAACCTTTCCCGCCGACCGTAAATATACGTAAATACGTATAAATACTCGTAAACGCGTATTATCGTTAAAATGTCGACTGAGTTATAAATCTAACGGAATGGAACGGTCTTACTCAGCCATAGATTAACCTACATAGATGCGTCAAGCGTACTTTTATTGCGTATTTTGTATTGCCATAACTCATTTGGCTTAAGCAATGGTTTTAGTTGATTATTTTGTAATAAAATATGTTAAATTATATGTTGAGGAATATTTGTTAATCTTTGACATTTTTAGCCTTACGCTGTATCCTGCACGGGGCAGGGTAGGCAAAGGCAACCCAGGAACCTAGTGTTAAGACACTCCGTTCCACTTCCGTTCCCCACATTCCACTCAAAGGAACACAACGCCGCGCTTTGCCATATTACCGGAAGGAAGAAATGTAACATTAAATATTTAAATTGAAAATATTAAATATTTTATTTCCTCGACTGGGGATCGAACCACGACAGGCCTCGAAATTACTGTCCCATTCTTCTTCAATTTAATCAAACTTCAATTTAAAATGTGGCTTTTTTTTATCGATATCGAATATTTCGTTCACCACGATTGTGTATATGTTATATGAAAATCAGATTAGATTAAGTGCTACAAGCATGTTGCCATTAGAATGAGACAGTAATTTTGTTTAAGGGTTTTTAAAGGAGAGGGGTAGGTAGTAATTTGGGCTAACTTCGAGATAACTGTTACAATGGTACTAGGGGAAGGCCACGTAAATCATGATAACCGGAGGTGCTCATATGAAAAGATGTTGACAGCAGGTCACAAGTCTGCTAAGACCTAGTCCCCTCTGCCAACCCTGCTTTTTGTGGGATGGCAAAGCTAAAAAAAAATTCAATAAAATATATTCTTAACCTCATCCACATTTATAATTTATCTTTGCGAAACAACAAATAATCGTAAAATACTCAACTTTACTCGGACTGCTAAAGATTTATTTCCGAGCCAACTTCTAAAAAAGGAGGTTCGCAATTAGTTACACAAGTTATAGGTTCAAATAAATTAATACGCTTATGAGTAAACATATTTTTTTATCTGCAACTAATTAACATGTGGCACAGAACATTTAAAGTCATTGCCTATTTCGTCAAATATAAATATTAAATGTGAACATAAATGCTCATGTATGTACATTTTTATCGTCTATTCAGGTAATATTGTAATACGTTGCCTATATATGGATAATAAATATCTTAGAAGTAGCATATATCATAAGCTATATTTTTTGAATTTTTCGTAATTACTCTTTTTTTAACTTCACGCTATTACTCGCTCATAGCAGAGTAGGCAGAGGGAACTTGGGAACCTAGTAGTTCACCACTTTCTGCCGAACTTCGCTCTGGTAACAAGGCAAAGAGAACTTAATGGTGCTCTTTGCCTTGTTACCAGAGCGAAGAAATAAAAATGTTGAATATTTAAATTAAAAATATTTAATATAACATTTCCTTCTAAGCCACCTCTGGCATCGCACCGGGATTAAAGATGAGGAGGAGTAGGCAGAGGGAAATCATTTAAGACAAATCTTTCTTAAAACTCAATAGGGAACCAAATTAATACCTTAGCGGTATTTGAACTCATAAACATATCGATATCAATGATGATGTATGGGATGTCGATGGACTGATATATGAAACATATAATGTATGTCTGGCTGAAATGCTAATCTCAAAAAATTATAACCGCGCTATACCTTGTTACTAGAGTAAAAAAGTAAAAAATTAAAATTAAAAAATTAAATATGCCGAGACCGTAGCGTTTGGCGCTCCGTTCTCTCTGCCTACCCCGCTAGGGATAGAGCTTGAAGATAAGTTAAGTTAAGATAATTTCTTCGAATGGAGAATCAAACTGACACCTTCTCGCATTTGCAGTCACACCCTACGACACGACAGGTAAAGCCTATTCGTAGCGTTAAATTAATATTAATAGCTATTAAATTATTACCAAAGCTGACAACACCGTTAACTGATAATTTATCTATTCATGGATTTTAAATTACAAAATGGCGATGTATTAAATTACTTGAACTGTGTAATGCAGGTGTTAACATTTATGAATATAGTATGTTGTTATTAGAGTTTTATGTATAAATTTAAATATTTATATTTTTTTTTTCGTGCATGGCAGGGTAGGCAGAGGGAACCTGGGAACCTTGTCATAAGATCCGTTCCGTTGCTCACTTTCTGCCAAATTAGAGACATTGTGTTTCGAGAACCGGAACTTAACGATGCGCTTAGCCTTTCTAGAGTGGAGTGGAGTTAGAGTGGTGGACGCCACGTTTTACCTTGTTACCAGATCGAGCAAGTTTAAATATAAAAAAAAGAATTTTTTTAGTATTGATCGAACCTTTTTAAAGCGACTTTACGTTTCGCTACTAAATGTGCCTACAGAATTCAACGGGAAGTGGGAATTTTTTTAAAGAATCCGGTGGAAAGTAAGAAACAGAAGAGATTTAATAGAAAGTAATATCTTAATACTAGGTTCCCAGGTTCCATTTGCCTACCTTCATATGAGAAATACAGAGTGAAGGTAAAAGGTAACTACAAAGACGTTGAAATCACTGTTTTTTTTTAAATATCGAAAAATATTTTATTATTTTTTAAATTAAAATTCTTCTTTTCTCTTTTTTCTTCTAAGACAGTCTAGATATATGTATAGCCTTTTAGAAGTTCGTATTTAAAAAAAAGAACTATTATCAACGGATCACTACGGTGTCTGTGTTCTTGTTAATATTAAGATCACATGGAAGTACTAAGCTTAAACTAATACTGAATATTAAAGTTTCCATAAAGCACTAAAAATCAAGTTTCTAAGTCAAAGCAATCAAAGGACACGAAATTTTATGCATAGTTTTTGCTGCATTTTACATGAAATTCACCACGTAGGTATTCATAAGCTATAGTTTAATTACCGTAGACAGTTATGAAATTTGGTAAAAAAAATAAATCTTATAATACCGATAACAGAATTATTCTAAAAGAGAGATATTTTTATTGTCATCAAAAATGAAACTATTACAATCGTATTATTGTAGTTTTTAAGCACACAAAATCAATACAAACGCCCGTAAACTTAACTTTGTATTTTTTTATAAATTATGCTTCCCGTTGGCCTACCATCCTTACATTGACGGAACCCTCTGAACGACGAAGCCAATTCACACGTGAAGTGTTTCTGAACATGTTTAACTTAAAATAATTTTAATATACAATACAATTAAATTGCAAAATCAGTAAAAACTAGTTACATAGTTCAACCAGTAACATCACAAAAAATATCACATATACATTTTAGGTAATAGAAAAGGTGACGGTAAAATGAAAAGCTCAAAATAAATAAAACAGCGAAAAGCTCGCCTGTCAAAGACAAATTCCCGGCGATTGAGCTTAACTCGCAAACACTACAACTGTACGGCTAACGCCAACTAACAATGTTTACAATTTGAACGTGTGACGAAATCCGCTTCCACGTCCGTTGTTCACTGCACGTGTGTTTTTGGACCAATTACTAGAATACTAGCAACGTATACGCACGCGGCTTCGTCCGCTTCAAACTTTTTTTTGTTCCGCAGAAGAAAATTGGGAATTTTGTGCTAAGACACTCCAATCTCCAGTTTCTGCTGAATTCTATAGGATTGGCTATAGAGTGGTGGAAGAAAACGCCACGTTCTACCTCGTTACCAGAGTAGACTAAATCTTTTACTACTATTACGCTCTCTTGTGTTCTTACGCAAAATGGCCTCAACTTCATTCCATTCGCTGTTACTCTTATTAAAACCAGTAACATAACATATAATATAGTATTTCTAGAAAAATTGTAGTGTAGGCAGAGGGAAATTCAGTGGCGGAACTCAACTCCGCGCTTTTCCTTGTAACCAGAGACTGAAAATATTATATATTTCATTTCCCCGAGTGGGGATCGAACCCACAACCTGTCGTTTACAGTCACACATTTGTGCCGTTGCGTGACTACAGGCGTCCATCAATTATATCAACTATAAATAACACACTAAGATCGCAAAACACGGCGTTAAACTCCACCACTCAACACGCAATATCTCAGCAAACAAAACGGAGTGTCTAAAGCTAGGTTCCCAGATTCCCTGCCTATCCTGCTATATGCGGGATACAGCGTGAATCTTAAAAAGAACCAAGTTCATTATTTATCATAACAATTGACGTGACAGGTACAATTTGTCCCGTCACGTTCATTTCTTCACGAACACCTTGCTATTGTGCCATCATTGTACAGATGTGGGAGCTGACTGCGGTGCGGATTGAATGCAAACTCCGTACCGTAATAAGCATCTTGGCGAGGTAAATGTATGGAATGCAACTTTTTTTTGTATAGATTATTTAATTTTTAAGCCCCAGTGCGAAAAGAGGATGTCAGATTGATCTGTCTGTCTGTACGTGGCATCGTAGCTCCTGAATAATGGACAGGGTTAAATTGTGGTTTTTTATCGAATCGAAGCCTTGTTCGTCACGGTAATTCTCAGTTGTTTTCTGAATATCGGATTATCGGTTTACTAGCTACAATCATTTTTGTAAGATTAGGTAGAGTGATCGCTGTTTTGGGAAATATTTTTATTTTTATTAAAATTTGTATTTGTTCCAATTGACAAAATGTGACATTGATTTTTGTCACTTATCGTGCAAAGTATTGAATTCTTATGGATGAAAGAGGACATAATGGTCTTACTGACGTTTTTTTTCAGATTCACGCTGTATCCCGCACGTGGCAGGGTAGGCAGAGGGAACTTGGAAACCTAGTGTTAATACACTCCGTTCCACTTCCGTTCCCCACTTTCCGCCGAATTTGAGACATTGCGTGTTGAGTGGCGGAACTGAACGCCGCGCTTTGCCTTATTACCAGAGCGAAGAAATGAAAGATTTAATATTTAAATCGAGAATATTAAATATTTCATTTCCTCGACTGGGGATCGAACCCAGAACCTGTCGGTTACAGTCACACGCTTGTGCCGCTGCGCCACAACAAGCCTTTTGGCTAAAATCAAAATGTAGTATCTGACTTATTTATACAGACTCAATTATATTCCCTTTAAATCTATCTTTACGATCGTATATCTATTTATCTATTAGATTGATTCTTAGCAAGTACTAAATAATGAAAAATAACAAAAACATAAAAAAATCCATGTAAAAAAATCTCTCTCTCCGAAACCACTCTAGCACACGCTGCACTCAGCCATAGTCTGAACGCTTTCACACTTACATTTGTTACTGGTTCGAATCCCGCTACGTGCAAATTTCTACAAATTTCTCAAAAATAAAATATTTAAAAAATATTTAAATCGATATAATAAATCTGTTTCCACATTGAACAAGCCCAAAACATATCGGCAGCTTGTTAACGCAGTAACAACTGACGCGTGTCGCCGACAGCGTATAGATGACAGTGCCAATGTAACGGAGGACACGGCGAATAAAATATAAGCTTATTTTCATACTTACGTCAAATTAGTTATTGTTAAGGCAAGAATGTGGTGTTTTTGTATTTATGAACGTAAATAGCTATATTAAATAGTGTATATCACTCATAGCAGGTAGGTACAGGTAAGTAGGGGAAACCTGGGAAGCTAGTGATAAGGCACTCTATTGTCTTTATAATACTTTTGTTCTTTACTTCCGTTCCCGTGTGGTGTGTTGGAACGGAACGGAGTGCCTAATTACCAATTCCTTCACGCTGTATCCCGCTCACAGGAGGAGTGGGATACAGCGTGAAGCTACAACAACAACTTCCGTTTCCGTTTCTAAGACATATTGCGTAATGAGGCAGTGAGAATAATAAATTTCTCAACATAAAGATATTTTATTTTCCTCGAATGGGAATAGAGCCCACGTTTACGCCCGCTTGTGCCCCAACGCCACGACAAGCCCCAGTATATTATTTCGCAAAGCTAAACAATAAATAATGCCTCTAACCGTTTCACTTGTCGCTCTCACTCTACACGCCAATAAATTATTTGGAAAGAGTTAGCAAGTTACTCACAGTGCGATCACAGAGCTATATTTTCATCGTCACTATCGTAAACTTGTCGTGTCAGACATTTTCGATGGACACGCGACAGATGCTGGTACAAATGGAGAGAGCTGATTGGGCTACATATTAGTTAATATATTGAATTCGATGCGTTCAGGCTAATTATTAATGGTGTTTTAATGAATGATGTCTAGGGAACCCTCAGAGTGAAGTTGAGAGAGTGAGAGAGACAAAAAGTCTCTTTCACTCTCTCAACCTCACACTGTGTCCCGCACAACGCAGGGTAGGCAGAGGAAACCCACTAGTGTTAAGACACTCCGTTCCACTTCCGTTCCCCACTTTCCGACGAATTGGAGGCATTGCGTGTTGAGTGGCGGAACTCAACGCCGCGCTCTGCCTTATTACCAGAACGAAGAAATGAAACATTAAATATTTAAATTGAAAACATTAAATATATCATTTCCTCGACTGGGGATCGAACCCAGAACCTGTCGGTTACAGTCACACGCTTGTGCCGCTGTGGCACGACGTGCCTCAGTTTTTTCGTATATATGTATATAGTACTTGTGACCTTTACAGTCGATCAAAAAAGTAATTGAGTTTAGTAAATAAAATAGTATATTAGAAGGCGAAATAAAATAATAGAGGTAATAAGATAAAACTGACAAAAAAAATGGTGGAACAGAACAGCACTTACTTAACACCGTGTACCTTAACCTAGGTTCCCAGGTTCCCTGTGCCGATCCAGCTATATAGGGCCCTGCATCCCGTACGATGAACGTAAGCGTAACGTAGCGTAAAGCTAAAATACTGTGCCAATATTGTTTTAAGTTGAGTTGAACTCACAAACATCTCAAAATACAAACAAACTCTAATCGTGCAACGGTAGCGTAAAAAGATGTCACTATAAAAGATTTATATTTGTGTTAACACATGACTGCTATTCACGTTTATTTTCTTAGAAGGAATATTTCGTGGTGGTCCCATAAAAGTTATCTTGAACCACATATTATACTTATTTTTAGTTTTTTGACGTTGTCTAAGTAAATAAGGCCTGTCGTGGTACAGGAGCACAAGTTGAATGAGGTGAAAATGGTTGTGAGTTCTATTCCCATTACTTTATATATATATATTTTTTTTTTATTTTGTCGCTCTGGTAACGCGGCAATGGGTAACGTTGAATTCATCCACTCAACATACAAAAAGAAAAGAATGCCTTTTAGAGAAATTAATAATTTTCATATTGGCGTCCTGCTATAATGAAACGTGGCGTTGAGATCCGCAACTTGACGATCAATGTATTTAGAATAAAACAGAAAATGGTAAACACTCCCTACCGCTATATACGTAATAGAGAAGTTAAGAATTAAAAAGAAGTTCATAATAATTCTATTACAATATTGATATATCCGTTTAAAATGTTTTTTTTTTATAAATATTAAAAATATTACTGCTAAATGTCTTATATGTATTCTTCGGATAAAAAATAATCAAAAATAAAAAAGTGCTGGTGCAGGGGCACAGGTGCTGCTCACACACCCACACCCACACACACAGATACACACACACACACACACACACATACACACACACAAACACACATATACATATACATAACACAGCGTAGAGTTATGCTACTAAACACGATTTTTTTAATAATGAGCGGTGCGTTGGACCAGAGTGTTTTAATCATTGATTCCCTCTGCCTACTACACTATGTGCGGGATATAGCGTGAAGCTAATGTTTTTTTTTTGATCTCGTGACCAAATAAATAATATTGTAACAAATTGAAAGTACAATTTTCCTATCATATTTCAAACATAAAAATCCATTAAAACCCCAAAATAATCAACATATCCATAAATAATTCAACATAAGCGCACAAAAACGAGTAGCTAGCTCATCCCGCTAGTTTAGTTTCTTAGTAGTCGTCTCTCGCTTACCGAATGACTCTCACAAATAACATTGATGTACGTTAATAGCGACGTTTTGGTGCTTGCCCTAAGTCTATAGCGATTGCCCTTTTATGGAAAAATATCCTTTTAATATATTCCAGCTTCACGCACGTAGCCTTCACATGGCAGGGTGGGTAGAGGGAAACTAAGGACTTAGTGTTAAAACACTCCGTTACCATTAGCACACTTCTGTTCCCAATTTTCCGTTGAATTTTAATCCTTGTTACCGAGCGAAAAATGAAAATATTAATTATTTCATTTCTTCGAGTGGGCATCACTAGAAGCTGCCGCGTTTACTGTTGCATGCTATCGCTAGAGAGAGATTTTTAATAAATTTAACGGTGTTCAACCGCGTTAGTGTTCTTGTTGCCTATTTGGAAATCGAACTCACAATCATCATGATTACAGCCGAGCACTATGCTGCTGTGATATGACGGTTTGACTTTTTTTAATTTATAGGTTATAATTAGATATGTTAGTTATTAATAAAAATGATACCGCAAATATTTTTTGTTATTAAGTTTTCGAGATTTTGATGCATTTTTTTTATTATTACATTCCACCTTCACGCTGTATCCCGCACATGGAGGGTAAGGTAGAGTTCACTTGGGAACCTAGTGTTAAGACAGACAGCGTCGTTCCTTTCTATATAATTTCGTTATTACATATAATTTATTTAATATTTGTCCATATAATTTTAAACTGAATTTAGCAACCCGAACGTCTATGGCTTGAGTCAAAACCAGCGGGGTCAAACACTCGCGCCTCGCAAAATAAACACCGATATATCCTTAAGTAATTGTATTAAATGCGACTTTATTGTTCGCGGAATGAATTTACACGATCATATATTAGACATCGCAGTCGTAAATTGTATTATGTTTATTTAATTCAGATACGATACTAAATGGCAAGGCGTAAGGTCTTATTGCAAATTTATCTGTTTTTTTTTTCTGTTTTCCTGCCTATTCTGCCTGAATAGGCGCAGAAAACTATATCTTTCAGTAAAATTATTACAGTTCTTCAGTAAGGACAAAATCTTTTTAAAAATACTATGAATAAACGTACAGATAAACAAAGCTTGTACAATTATAATTTAACATGGTTTTTCAATTTCAATAATTGATTCGTACTCTTCACTATAAGAATAAAAATGATGTCGATTTTGTATATTTTTATACTTTCAATTGGGATAAAAATATATGAGCTACCTACCTACCGCTTTATTCTTTTCAGCTTCACGCACATGGTAGGATAGGCAGAGGCAACTTGGTAATCTAGTGCTAAGACACTCCGTTCCGTTCTCCACTTTTCGCCGAATTTGAGGCATTACGTGTTAAGTGGCGGAACTCAACGCTATCTATACTGTTCTGTTCTTTGATTTTGGCTTTCCGAACGTGCCAGTCGTTACATTTACATAAAAAACTACATAAAAAAATGTGTATTCCCCAAAATAGTATCGAACCCATATTAATTCCAAAGAAAATATACCCCAAAATAAATTTGAACCTACACTTATCGCGTTTAATCACGCTCCATTTGCTCCACAATGTCATCAAATATACATTTAGCCGTTAATGGAATAAATTAAACTGACATGGACATTTGGTCACGTAAAGGGTGAGCTTGGGGTTAAATGTACTGATCCTTAATTTTACTATGTATTTTTTCAACCTAATTAAATTATGTATTATAGCTTCACGCGTATCCGCCTACTGCTATAATCAGCATGAGCAGAGGAAACGTAGTGTTCAGACACTCTGTTCCCTAAGCGTCATTTAATTTATTGGAATATTGCGTTTCAGAGGCGGGACCAAACGCTTATGTAACGTCTTGTTACCAAAATCAGTAGATCAAAATATATCATTCTCCTGAGCAGGATTAGAACCCACATCCCTCTTATTTGTACTCACATGTTTTGCTCCTGCGCTATGATGGTTATACTAATAGTTTACTCAATATTTTACTGTTATTTTAATACCATCGAATTATTAACGTGAAATGAGAGCCAAGTCAAATATCGAGCCATGGGTCGTTCTCGATTTCATTGACAAAAGATTAAAAAAGAGCCATAAAAAAGCCAAACTCTGTACTCACTTGGGATGTATAATTGAAGCTCTAAATTTCACTTGACTTTACGTATAAGTTTTATTATATTTTTGCAAGTTAATGTAGTTACAGCGTGTATTATAGGCAATATATGGCGATATATATACATTTCATTTGCTCAAAACAAGATACACACATCGCCTAACGATCACGATCTCAAAAGCGAATTCTATATACAGTGTGAACAGAAAAATATTATTCCAACCGCAAAATTTATTGAAATATTTAAGCAACAAATCACTTATAACTTCATTTCTAGACTACTATATTAATTATTAATATTGCTTGTTATTTAAACAAAAAACATACAGTTTAAGGTCTAACTATAAACGCTAATAAATAATTATTGTTTCATCACACTGATTACATTTTAGCCGTGTGATTCCGGCTTAGAATAGGATCACCCTGGTACTGACGGTGTCGTAAGAGGCGACTAAAGTACGTGTGGGAGAGTCACGTTGTCAGTAATGGCAACACGCATGGGCAGACTCGACCGGATCATTACCACCCCCGGCATTTAAAACCGGCGTTAAGTAGTGGCTTCGGACACTGCGTTTCGCATTGGGTAATGCCGGGCCCCGGTGCCCATCCCCATCCCCAATCCCTCTCTAGAATATGAAAGCGGCACTAAAGAAGAATTTACCCCAGGAGGGTACCAGCATCTCTGGTGCTGGAGAATCCCTCCCTGAGTCTTTAACCTCAGGCTGCCCGTCGAATTCTGGGGAGGGCACAGTACCGCGCACTACACAAGGCAAACGAGGCGTACGCTCCACGGCAGCCCCTGCCACTCTTAACGTGGAATTTTCCAATATCAGGGGACTACACTCAAACCTGAATGCCGTCCACCACCATCTTGAGACAGCACGGCCGGCCTTGTTATTTCTGACGGAGACCCAGATTACCCGACCGAGCGACACAGCCTATCTTCAATACCCCGGCTACAAAATAGAACATAATTTCATACCTCATGCCGGGGTTGCTGTGTATGTGAGGGAGGACCTGAGTTTCCGTCGTCTTGTCAATTTTGAAGGTCGGGACCTGTCCACCATCTGGCTCCGTGTGGACATGGACGATCGTGTCCGAATCTACGCATGCCTGTACAGGTCCCACAGTGGTAATGCAGAAACGGATCGGCTCATGGAGCACATGCAATCGGCTATTGACGATGCGCTCTCACAGATGCCCACGGCAGAGGTCGTGATACTTGGCGATTTTAATGCGCATAATGCCAGTTGGCTTGGGTCACGCACCACTGACCACGCGGGGAGGGCTGTATTTGACTTTGCTATGGCGAATGGATTGTCCCAATTGGTTGAGTCGCCTACGCGAATCCCGGACGCGGACAACCACAACGCCTCTTTATTGGACCTTCTGCTGACTTCACACCCAGAACAGTACCAGGTTGTCGTCGATCCCCCCCTAGGGTCTTCAGACCACTGCCTGGTACGGAGTGCTGTGCCCATTAACCGCGTCAGTCGCAGAACACCAGCGACTCGTCGCGTCTGGCACTACAAGTCAGCAGATTGGGATGGGATGCGTACGTTTTACTCATCCTATCCCTGGGGGCCGGTTTGCTTCTCTTCTGATGATCCTAGTGCTAGTGCCGCTGCTGTCGCCGACGTGGTTCTGCAGGGTATGGAACTTTACATTCCTAGCTCTGTAGTGCCAATCGGTGGCAAGTCACAGCCTTGGTTTGATACGTCTTGCAAACTTGCAGCTTCTGGCAAGCGCGAGGCATATCGAATCTGGGCCAAGGCACTTGCCACTAAGGATCCGAAGGTGAAAACCTTAAAAAGAAAGTACAACCGTGCCTCTAGGTACTTTAAGTGGCAAATTGCCAGAGCAAGGTCCGAGCACATCGCTAAAATCGGCGAGAAGCTTGAGAGCTATCCGTCCGGAACTCGACAGTTTTGGGCCCTCTCAAAGGCTGCGCTTGGCAACTTTAGCCGGCCATCGCTTCCACCGCTACGCACAGAAAATGACATCCTGGTCCATACGGCGAAAGAGAAAGCCGATCTCCTGGGCGCTCTCTTTGCCTCAAACTCGACTATGGATGACCGAGGAACAACGCCGCCGACCATCCCGCGGTGTCAGAGCTCAATGCCTGACATTAAATTTAGTCAGAAAGCCATTAGGCGAGCTCTGTCTTCCTTGGACATCCACAAGTCGAGTGGGCCAGATGGCATTTCTCCTCTTGTGCTCTGTTCGTGTGCTCCTGAGCTGACACCGGTGCTAACGCGTCTATTTTGGCACTCTTACTCAGTTGGCGTAGTCCCAGATTCGTGGAAGAGCGCTCTTATCCACCCGATTCCGAAAAAAGGCGATGGTGCCGATCCAACTAACTACAGGCCTATTGCTATTACCTCCCTGCTCTCAAAAATTATGGAGAGCATAATTAATAGCCAGCTCTTGGTTTACCTGGAGGATCACCGATTGATTAACGACCGCCAATATGGCTTTCGTCGGGGTCGCTCAACCGGTGATCTTCTGGTTTACCTAACCCACCGCTGGGCTGCGGCTATTGATAGCAAGGGAGAGGGCCTGGCAGTTAGTTTGGACATGGCAAAGGCCTTCGATCGTGTGTGGCACGGAGCGCTCCTTGCGAAACTTCCATCTTACGGGCTTCCCGAGAATTTATGCAAGTGGATTGCTAGCTTTCTCACTGGGCGCAGCATTAAGGTCGCTGTCGACGGTTTTTGCTCCAAATAGAAGCCCGTGAAGGCTGGCGTCCCCCAAGGCTGCGTGCTGTCCCCTACGCTGTTTCTTCTGCATATCAATGACATGTTAGAGGACTCTAACATACATTGTTATGCAGATGATAGCACTGTGGACGCTGTATACTCCGGCCATGCAAGTCTTTCTCGGGAAAACGTCGACCAGTGCCGAAATCAACTTGTGTCCTGCGTTGAGGCATCCCTCGAGAATGTCTCCGCATGGGGTGAAAAGAACCTTGTTCACTTCAACCCCCAGAAGACACAAGTCTGCGCGTTAACCGCTAAAAAAACCCCATTTGTCGTATCACCAGTTTTCGAGAACACTCCCCTTAAAGCCGCGCCCTGTATCAGTATATTGGGTCTCAGCTTTTCGAACGACTGCCAGTATCGCGATCATCTGGAAAGCAAGGCCAAGTTGGCCTCGAAGAAACTGGGGGTCATCAGCAGAGCGAGACAGTATTTCACGCCAAAACACCGTTTAGCCCTGTATAGGGCCCAGGTGCGGCCTCATATGGAATACTGTTCTCACCTTTGGGCTGGTGCACCCCAGTATCAGCTTGAACCATTTGATCGCATACAACGTAGAGCCGTTCGAATCGTTGGGAACCCAGTGATCTGTGTGGGGCTGATACTTTGGCTTTGCGTAGAGACGTATCCTCCCTGTGCGTTCTCTACCGCATTTATCACGGGGAGTGTTCTGGAGAACTGTTTGACTTGATACCTGCCGCCGAATTTTCCAACCGCACAGTACGTCACAAACTAAAGTACCATCCACATCATCTGGACACGTGGCATTCGACTACTGTGCGGTTTCGTAGGAATTTTCTTCCACGCGCCACACATCTGTGGAACGACCTACCCGCAGCAGTATTTCCAGGTCGATACGACATGGGTACCTTCAAAAAGCGCGTCTACCTCCACCTTAAAGGCCGGCAACGCCCTTGTAGCTCCCCTGGTGTTACACGGGGCCGTGGGCGACGGTGATCACTCACCATCAGGTGACCCGTACGCTCGTTTGCCTTGTCTTTTCCATAAAAAAAAAAAAAAAAAAAAAAAAAAATATAAGACAAAGTGCGGCGTTGAACTCCATTACTAGGTTATTTTTGCCTACTTTTTACGCGGAAAAACCCCACCCAATATATAAAAATAAAAACTAAATTTACAGATTAAAAACACATTTTGTTATTTAATTTACGAATGTAATTTATCTATCGTCTATATAAATGTTGATTGCTTTAGCTAATTGAGGATAAAAAAATAGCACCAGCATGTTTTATACGACCCTGAACTACAATAAAGATTATGTACGTAGTTAATGAAACTGTAATAAAAAGTGTTTATTCGTACAGTGATACATTAAAATACTTTCGGCGTTAAACATTTGTATAGCATTTCAATCTATATAGTTATACAAATAAAGATCGGTGTTGTATGAACATTTGTAAGGAAGGGGAGAGTGGGGTATGTTGTATTATACATTCGTAACCCGATAGCGATGGAACAGAGGGTAATTAAAATTTTTACGATACACCTAGCGGTTTTATTCATCCATAAATTTAAATAATCTGTTCGTCTGTTCAAACGTTATAAAGCTGAACGGGTTCAGTCGTTTTAAAACATATTATATTAGCGAAGAAAATTGTAAATAACTACTATTTACAATTTTCGTCAGTACTTTTACTTTTAAGAAAAAAACACGGAAAATTTTTGATATTTTCATATAAATGCAAACAAGGCAAACTGCAGCGATGAATTCCACCATTCAACACGCAATGCCTCAAAAGTGACGGAAAGTGGAGAACGAAAGAGAGTGTCTTAATACTAGATATGTGCGGAATACAACGTAAAGCTGAAAAAAAATAATATCTTTTGTAAATAGAGTAAAATATAAGTATATCAAATATAAGCCCTAATAAAAAGTTTTTTTTTTATTTGTATAGATAGATAAAGGCGTCTGTGATTCTCCTTTCTCTAGGAACAAGATAAAACTTGGCGTTGAGTTCCAACACTCAACACGTGCACTTAATTACATTATTATGAGATACGATATGCTACAATGTAAATCTAAAACCGGTCAAGTGCGAGTCGGAGTCGTCCACTGAGGATACGGTACTTATAAAATCCCAATGGATTGTAGGGCAATGGGAAGTGCAGGAACTTATAAAAGTTGGCCATCTGAAGCTCACAGAATTATACATTCACTAATATTTATTTGCAAAATGTATAAAAATTTGATCATAGCAGGATTAGAACCCACGCCTTAAGGAATACGTCCAGGCGCTCTGATCATGACTCATACGTTCTCATCGTGCTACGTCGAAATTCTTATACGCTTGTTACTGTTTATTAAAGCAGAATCTCTATCCAAAGATTATTTCTAAGAAATATCGTTTGACTATTTATTAAATATTATATTACATTATTTGATGACAATGATCGAGGCCTATCGTGGCGCAGTGGCACAAGCGTGTGACTGTAACCCACAACCGGGTTCAATCCTTTTTAGAGGAAATTCAATATTTAATATTTTCATTTTAAATTTTTAATGTTCGCTCTGGTACAAGTCAAAACGCGGCGTTGAGTTTCGCCGCTTACCTAACTCGCAATGTCTAGTCAGAGCGCTTTGGCGGATTACTAGAGGTCCATTTTTTTATATTTTTTTGTGAAATGTGTGTATTTTTTTGTGAATGTGTGTAATAGTTTTTATATATAATATAAATTACCGTTCTTCTGATTATGTTTGGATACATTTCAGTATTAATAAATTTCATTTGAGATACTCAGTATCCTGCAAATTCTTACTATTCTGTATCCCGCGCGAGGCAGGGTAGGCAGAGGGATCCCGGGAACCTAGTGTTAAGACACTCCGTTCCACTTCGGCTCCCCACTTTCCGCCGAATTTGAGGCATTGCGTGTTGAGTGACGGAATTCAACGCCGAAATTCTTACTGCTTGGTAAATATTAATGTTGTAAGTCAACAAAAAATATACACGAATACCTATACATTGGTTTTAGTGACTCAGTCATTAATTAGATAAAGTAAAACTTACAGGTGTATGCAAATTTACACAGTTCGAAGTTTTTCTTTAATTACATTTTATCTTTGTTGCCAAATTTCAAGACTGTAACTCTACAGGAAGTACTCTATAGGTTTTTTATACCAAGTTGAAAACGCGCTAAAATCAGTGACTAAATGTTCGTATATTTTGATATCTTTAACTTCTTTACTTAGATTCACGCTGTATCCCGCACATTGCAGGATAGGCAGGGGGAACTTGGGATCTAGTCGATCTCGAGATAAATAGTCATGATATACGGACAGACAGACAATAAAGTAATTCTATAATGGTTCCAGTTTGTCCTATTGAGGTACTGAACCCTAAAAATTGTAACAAGTTGAGAAATTATTATTCATTCTCTATACATTTAAAGAGCTTAAGTCTTATGGCTTAATTGGCGACAAGTGTTTGGACAATTTCCAAAACCCACAAGTTCAAGTCCCGCTACTTTAATTTTTCCATCCATTTATGAATATATTTATCTCTTTACTGTTTCAATAATACTTATAATATATATCTTAACGTAATCTCACATATGATTTTTCGCTAACTGTTTACTATATACTATTTTTATATTATCGTAAGTACAGTTTTTAATCATAAGGTTTTATTTAATTATTTGTATTTTAAATTAATTTCATTCTAATTTATTCTTAATTTTGAACTTATCGGAAATACTATTTTTTATTATACAAAATCTTAAATGTATTTTCGATATGTGTAAGAAATAAATAATTTCATTTCAAGGTTCTAGCTATATCTCGCAATTGGTAGGGTTGCAGGAAACCTAGTGTTAAAATACTCCGTTCCGATGCCCACTTTCCACTGAATTAAGGGTATTGCGTGTAGGTTCCAAAAGTCAACGCCGTGCTTTGCTTTGTTCCGAGAGCGAGAAGTCAAAATCTCCACGCAACGACAGACGTTAATTTTACTATATTAAATATTTAATTTATTTCTTCAGCTTTAGATATTATTCTATATACAGTAAAGTAAGCAGCTAGAATTTAATGTTTAATATATGTACTTCTAATAATCTGCTTAAAAATACAACAAAAGAGGGTTCATACTATAATGAAAATCACTAGTAATGTGGTAATAAAGTGGGGAACGGAAGTAGAACGGAGTGACTTAACACTAGGTCTCCAAGTTTCTTCTGCCATGGCCTGCGATGTGCAGGACACAGTGTGAAGCTGAGTTGAGTTACTATCAATCTGGTCATGTTCCAGCTTAATTACGCATTTTCGTACGAAAATATAGAAATATAACAAAAACGGAGTGTCTTAACACTAGGTTCCCAAGTTCCCTCTGCCAACGTGCAGCTAAAAAAAAAAATAAAACAATCATTCTTTTCAGCAATGGTGATATATTGATAAATTAATAAAATTCCAACTGGATCCTCCCCCTACCATTCATCAACGTCGTTATGAATACCCTGTCAAATTACAATGAGAAACTTAATAGAAAAAGTTTGACGGTGTCGACGCGGCGCGATGGCAGCTTGTGACAGCTTTTAAATTTAATATTGAACATTTTGCGAACAATAACGTCCGATTAATGAGTGGACCAAAAATGTTTGACCTTTGCTCAGGTATTTGGTTGGTGTTTTTTCAGTTTATGGCTAAGGGAACATAGGAACCTAGTGTTAAGGCACTCCGTTCCCATTAAGACACTATCTTTACGTACCTTCGTAATTAGGCAAGCATTGAGTGGCAGAGCTGAACGTCTCGCTTTGCCTCATTGAGTTCAGCCACTCAACGCGCAATGTCTCAAATTCAGCGAAAAGTGGAGAACGAACGGAAGTGTTCTCAAGTTCCCTCTGCCTACCCTGTATGAGATACAGTAACGTAGGCCACAGCTAAGTTATTAGTATTTCATAATATAAACTATATAACCTTTAAAAAAAACCTTATTCATAATCAAAACACTTAAATCTATATATAACTAATACAAAAACCCGTTCCGTGTTACCATATAGAAAAAAAAAAATTAAAAAAAATCCTTTTACAATTTAAACATACATCTGTATTTATTTTCAGTATTGACGATCGATTTTTATATTGTTGGAAGCAATAAAGTTTATTCGTGAAGTCATAAATCAATCAAACGGGGTGTTATAATTTTATGGGAACTCGGAAATCAATTATAAATCAACGTTGAATCAATAAACTTACTTTCCACCAGATATTAAGTCTAGAACGAATGTAGTTTCTTTTTATTATGAATTCTATAATAGAGTTCGTGGCGCAAAGGCACAAACGTGTGACTGTAATTCGCAGCAGATTGTAGCTTCGATTCCCAGTCTAGGAAAAGAAATTAATATTTTGATTTCCACAAGCAATAATTCCAGAATTCGGGAGAAAATGAATAATGGAGTGTTTTATTACTAGGTTCTTAAGTTCTCTCTGCCTAATTATCTAAAATATAATTTATCTGTAGATACGATGCATCCAGCACTGTACACAGGGTAGGCAGTGCAAACTTAGGAATGTAGTGCTAAGCTCTCCATTCCCATTAGAACACCGCCGTTTACCACTTTCCGTAGAATTAGAGGCATTATAAGTTAAGTGGTGTAACACAAAACAAACTCAAAATATGATATTCAGTCACTCTGCACAGCTTCACGCTGTATCCCGCACATGGCAGGGTAGGCAGAGGGCGCTTGGGAACCTAGTGTAAAGACACTCCGTTCCACTGCCGTTCCCAACTTTCCGCCGAATTTGAGGCATTGCGTGTTGAAAGGTGGAACTCAACGCCGCGTTTTGACTTGTACCAGAGCGAAAAAATAAAAACTTTAAATATTTAAATTGAAAATATTAAATATTTCATTTCCTCGAGTCGGGATCATACCCACAACCTGTCGGTTACAGTCACACGCTTGTGCCGCTGCGCCACGACAGGTCTCAATTATGATATTTGATTACCATATTAAGGAATCGAACCCACAATCTACAGAATTAACAGTAAACTTATGAGCGCCACAACATGTCTCGATACAAATAAGTCATAAACGATTAAACCTATAAATGAATTATTGCTTTTTATTGTTGCCCATTAAGTATCATAATACCAGGGTCTGCAATAACATTTTTATTCGCGATAAGAGTGACCTTTATAACGACAAATTTATGATTGAAATATATATAATTTATTACCTCACTATCTGTTAGCCTTCAGATTGAATTGTTAATTGATCCGTCAATACGTTAATTAAGTATTTGAGACGAAATACAAATGTGCTTATAAATTAAATAAGAAATCAGTGACATGCTGTCGTTTGTGATGTTATTTTTTTAATAAGTTAAGACACTCCGTTCCACTTCCGTTCCCCACTTTCCGCTGAATTTGAGGCGTTGCGTGTTGAGTGGCGGAACTCAACGCCGCGCTTTGCCTTGTTACCAGAGCGAAGAAATGAAAACATTAAATATTTAAATATTAAATATTTCATTTCCTCGTCTGGGGAGCGAACCCAGAACCTGTCGGTTATAGTGACACGCATGTGCCGCTGCGCCACGACAGGTTATTGTTTATTTTAAAGACATATTTATATATGAACTGGGAACTTGGAAAGTTAATGTCAAGATACTCCTTTCTTTCGGGCCAATGTGACCTTAGTTTAGTGGCATTACAGGTTATGTCATTATAAAATATGAAAATACTGAAAATTTGTTTGATGACTTCTACCGGTCATCGAACCCACAAACATATCGCGTTTACAGTGGCATACTTGTTGGTTGTTTGATTTACATTACAATATAAAAGTAACTCTCTCGTATTAAAAATAACGCCGGTTTCATTATGTTAAACTAAAGATATTATCTAAAATTAACAAAATGTTCCTTGAAGATAATATCTTTAGTTGAAGCCTGTCGTGGCCCAGAGAATAAATTTTAGACTGTAAACGCTGATTGTGCGTTCGATCTCTACTTTCGGAAATTAAGTATTGATATTCTGATAACAAGGCAAAGTGCCCCTTTAAGGTCTCTGTGTTGTGCGCCACTCAACACACAATTCATCAAATTCGGTGAAAAGTGGGGAATTAAACTTAATAGGAACGCAGTGTATTTAGGTTCCCAGGTTCCTTTTACTTACCCAGTTAAGTGTCAAATGCAGAGTAAAGCTGAAAAAAAGACAAATTAATACTACTTTTACCTACAATTTTATCCGCAACGTATGGGTAAACAAAAATCACTACAAAATGGCTAAAAAACTATAACTATTTTTTTTACTATGTTTTTTAAAGTGTTATTCCACACTTAGGACAGAAAATACTAAACTTAAATTTAAAAAGCGTATAAAAATTTTGAACGAAGCAGGATTTGAACCTGCGCCTCTGGAAAACCGTTCCAGCGCTTTGACCAACTAAGCCATTCGTTCAAAATTTTGAACGAAGCAGGATAACTAAAATTGCCAAAGGTCCCCAAAAGATACTGTGATTGCAGGCCCATTATATACTCTGAAAACGATTAAAGATTAAGCAGTTCCTGAGATTAAAGTTCAATTATTCTTCAACTTTGGATTGAGAATACAGATTAAATACGATTTCAAAATTAATATTCATAACTCTAATAAGAATCTGATACAAGATGTTGGCTAGTGATGTGATAAAGCCAATGTATAATAATATTCAAATCAGATATCTAATAATCGATATTTGATTATGGTGCAGCACTATTGAATTAATTACTTGGAAACTATTCAATGGATGCTTAACTAAGCTGTATAGAGATCCTGGAATCGCTATTAGTCCGTAGTCAATTATGATATTTAAGAGGCAGGCAGAGGGAAGTAGGAACTTAGTGTTAAGATACTTCGTTCTTATTAAGGCACTTCCATTATCCACTTTTTATATATTTTTATTTTATTTTTTTATGTATTTTAAAGTAGATTTGAGAGTTTATAATTGAAATAAATTTATAAGATTACGATATATTATGATACGTTTGTATCAAAAATACTTTTCCACACCTTTTAAGCATCAATCGAGAGAGGCCAGTCTTAACACAAGCGCGCAACAGCAACGAAATATTTAATATTATAATTTCCTTGCCCTAGTTATGAGACAAAGCGCAGCGTTAAGCTCCGCCACGCATGCACTCAATACTTTAAGTTTAACAAATTGAGGAACGAAAGTCTTAATACAGTGTCACAGTTCCCAAATTCCTTCTACTTACCCTCCTCCATGAAACTAAAAAAACTTAACCTTAATGAAATACACAGCTACTCTACTACTAATAACGATAAATAAAAATAAAAACAGTTTCATGGCCCGATATTATCGGAGTGTCGACGTTGTCGTAAGTCGTAACTTTCAATTGATACCACGGCTTTCTGTACAAGACGTGTTTAGTGTTATGACCTACGGATGCTTCCGTTCAAACCTTTTATGTTCCGTCGATATCTGTTAGATAGCGTTATAATAGTGTAACCAAGATTATGTTCCTCTTTTCATATTTTTTTTTAGTTTAGTTGCACGCTTTATCCCGCATTTAATAGGGTTGGCAGAGGGTACTTGGAAATTTAGTGTTAAGACACTAATGTTCCCTAATATTCACCGAATTTAAAACATTGAATGTTGAGTGGTGAAACTCACCATCGTTCGTTCGTCACCAGAGCGATCAAAAGGAAAATATCATATATTTGATTTGAACATATTAAGTGGAGATTGAACCCACGATTCAAGTTGAGATCGAACCCATAATCTTTAGTAAGCTAGTGTGCGAATTAAAAATCGATATAGAAAGTAGCAACATAAACTAATAAATAATTTTCCAGCCATAATCAAAGCGCAAAGCACAGACTATAAATATTTCGAGCGTTCCGTTGCTCCGCGTATTGACAGTTCACAGTGAAACGTCATAAATCATGTCGTCCAACATGGCGGCCTGTTTGACAGTTATCACATGTTGCGCGGGAACATTAAACTCATTGAAATTTATTGCTCAATCGCTGTAGTGTGCTTGTTTGCTTTAAGGTTGTAATACACAAAAGAAAATATAAAATAAAGTATGTAAAAAAAAAATAATTGAAGGTTTTCATTAGTTACGATTTTTATTGAGTATTGAGACATTCCAAATTCTTTTACTTTTGCTACAATTTTTAAATTTAGCATTCAATTGATATTATTTTTTACAACGTAGAATAATAATCTATGCCGTGTGAATTACTATATATTTATAAAAAATGAAGAGTTAAAATAACAAAACAATATAAAAAAATGTTGTACAATTCATTTAAAGATCCAATCCAAGAATATTTTAATATATAAATTATATAAACACTACATTCATTAAGAAGTAAACCTGAGAATATTGTGTATAATCAGAAGCTTCCCACCTGCGCTAAGATTGCGTCTAGACGTGAATAAATCGCATCTAATTCTTCATTTATTTTATCTTAACACTGTATCTCGCGTATATGTAGCAGAGTAGGCAGATCCTTCATCCGTTCTTCGACACTTTGTGTATTGACTGACAGAATTCAATGTCGTTATTTGTTTCATTTAAGAAAATAGAAATCGTGCCTCTGTGCCACGACGATTTCAATAAAATAATTTAAAATAAGTAAAAATAACCTTTAACGTGACACGTTTAATGATTTTGTGTCAAAAAAAAATATCATTGATGTTCAATAAAAAAATATTAAAATATAATTTTACTTTGTGTAATTTAAAGTATGTGTATAATAAGCTTTATAGATAATAGACTACCATTATTGTTAGTTAATGAAATGACATTGACAACTGAATTGAATAGGTGTTGTCTAATGAAGCTCAGTGGTGAATAGATATATTCTGAATGAAATAAATTTATCCGGATTAATCGAGTTACTTTTTAATCATTCTTGGGAACCCGACGTTTGAACACTTCGCATTAGTCTTTGGTCACGGGTAGACTAAGGTGGCATCCGTCTATCAGTTGACATAATTATTGTACTGAACTACCGCTAACGATTTCTTAATTGCTTCGCGTATTGCCATAGATTCTTACAGAATTAGCTGCGGGTGTGGTGCGTTTAAAACTAAAAAATTCTTCAAAGTTAATTTTAAATGTGTAACTATAGTGAAAATCAAAGATCTTATTAAAAATATTTAGATATAATTAAAATTTTTATGTTATATAACAATAAATAGGCTAAATTGTACTTAATTGTCGTACTACACTACGTCTTTTTACAGAATTTGTTTACTATATTTAACGTCCAATGTCTCAAAAATCCAGCAACAGGAAGGAAATAGCATATAGCATTTTTTAGACCTATCTCTGAATACCCTACCATTTGCGGGAAACAGCGTGAAGGTAAAAAAAATATAAAAAAACCGGTGTCAATTATATTCTTAAAGATGATATCAAATTAAATGTGACATATTATTCAAAAATTTTAATTATCACTTTAGAACTAAACAGTTTTATGTAAATTACAGCGTGGCGGTTGACAGCTGACATGTTGACAGTCCTGACAGTGCCTACTGACGTCTCGCAGTCGACGCTCGGCAATTTGAGAGAGAAGCTTTTTTGCTTACTTTGCCATGAAATATTCATAATGGGAAGCTTCTTTGTGGTCGTAGTAAATATTTTGATCATTATATAGTTATATTTTAATATAGTTTCGCTGTCTCAAAAAAAATGTAAAAGAAGGCAAACAAAAGAAGAGATTAGTATTAAGCAACTTCCAGATTTGGCCTATTCAGACAAAGTGAATTGCGGAACTAAACGCTGCAGTTTTCACCAAACCAGTAGAGATAATTAATAAAACATATATCATATTAAAAAATATTTAAGTATTTATTATATTCTCTTTTGGTGTTGGGTTGGTAAAGAATATTTGGGACTTTTTGACTCTTAGTTGTCTATTCTATTTTAAATTCACCGGCAAATTGAGAAGAAAAATGTGTTGGTACACATTAGAATAACATTAGATAATGGATTCTTAACACTAGGTTCCCAATTCCCTTGGCTTTCCCAGCTACATGCGGGATACAGCGTGAAGGCATACTGAATATCTAAGATTTTTCCCACTATTTCATTAAAAACATTTAAAATAAATAGATAAAAGTGATACTAAAACACATTTAGGTACACAAGGCCACGTCCCTAGCGTCCTAACGACCGTCGTCTTTCATATTTTGAATACTTAGTAGAGTTATAAGAATTTACGTCGCACTTACGCGGGGTAATGGCGCGTATAAAATGTTATGACCACTCAGTTCTCGCGTATTGAGTTTGGCCTTTCATGTAACCATTTTGAGGGTAGTCGGTTTATGTTTTGTTTGGTATTTTAGGAAAAGATTGATTTATATAATAGATAAAAGAGATCTTACCTAATGCAAACGATTTATGATTAAAGACATTATGTATTTTCTTTTATACCTGTCTTAGCAGATTACTTTTGGAAACGGAGAACGTTATCTTTTTGGCACTAGGTTATTTCATGTTATTATATTTCATATTTAAAATACTAAAATAGATATTAAATAAATAATTTAAGAAAAACCACGAAAATGTATGTTTATGTGATACTACGGAACTAGTATGCAAAATGTACAATTAAAATATTAAATATCAAGTTTTAATGGTAATCACAGTTCAAGCTAAAAAAATAGTTATAAATTAATAACGATATAAATATTATATTTGTTAAATATTACTCCAGTAAAGTTTAATAAATCAGTACAGCAGATAAGTCTAAAACAAAATAACTAATTACCACACTCCAAGCCCTAATACCGTAATAGGAATACAGATAAAAAAAGAAACGAAAAAAATCATAGTATGCATAAAAATATCACCAATGTCCGTCCCCAACGTCACTTAATCACGCTACATGGCACAAAACGAGCAGTTTTAATTGTCACTTGACAGTTTTATGTAAATCGCTCGGCGGGTGTCAGTGTGACAGGGCAATGACAGCCGACAGTGGATGACAGCTACCATCTGTCCAATTTGCGTTACAGAATATATACATATAGATATAAGAGTATATAATATTTTAAAATGTAAAAAGATGTGGCTCAAAAGAGGATTTTCGCTTTGGTTTTTATTTTTTATTCTTTGTTTGTTGTAGCTTGTTGTGTTTTTTTCGTTATGTATATTTAGAATTATCCTAATTTTAGACTGAAATAATCCCGACATATACATTTACATTCTTATAATAAAAATAAAATAAAAATCCATAAAAAAAACACATTTTCAACTTGTATTTTTTTTATATTTCACTTATAACACGCTATAAAGTAAGATAAGTTGAATACATATAAAATTTATCGGCTACTTCACTCCTAAACAGGGCATCCATAAAGGAGAACGAGCGCTGCGGGCGCCGGCGGACTATCTCGATGAACGCTATTAATACGCCTGATACACCGTTAATGTGACGGTAGATTAAGTGTTTGCCACACTTATGGCGGCAACGCCAAGTTTTAACTTTTTTAAAAGATTTTTTTCCTAAGGAAATTAATAAATTGTATATTATTGATAAATTGTAATGTATTTTAAATATTCTATAAAAAGTGCTATTTTCGAAAACGAGAAAAAAATAATTCGATTTTTCTATTTGAATGATTAAACACCATCTTCTATTCAAGTTATTGCGGCTTATGTAGAAATAATCTAGTACCATGTTGGTACTCCGTTCCCAACTCTCCATATATTTTTTTTTCTCATTAAATAACAGTAGGTATTCTATGCGGCGCTTAATACAGTAATCACAGTAAGAAGATGAGAAAACTAATACTTACAATAGAATATCTTATTTAAAATTGTCACACAGCGTTGTGCCACGATAGCCACAAATAATACTAACTTTCAATCGCTTTAAGTCAGTGTTGAAACACCTTAACAAAACCGACCCACCCCATATTAATATACCACTTACTACTTTATGTTATGTTACTGCCGAACTTGACTACAGTAATTGTTTAGCTGTATCGAATATGGCCTTAACTTTGGTTAAATTTAATCCACGATTATGGATCCAGTCATAAAAGTGTATGAGGTAAGCTTTTGATTTAGCTAACTTTTGGTAAGTGCCTAATAGCTATGTGTTGGAGTGTTTTTGTGATGCATTTAGTGTTTGATATTTGATATTTGTTAGTCATTTGTTTTAGGTTCACGTATCAAGGTAGGCAGAGGGAACCTGGGAACACTTGGTTCCCGTTGACTCATTTCGATTTCGTAACTATACAAAATGCGGCGTTGAGTTTCGGTAGGAAATATGTTCCCTGTACTTTCCTTATATGCGGGATACATTGTCAAACTAAAAATATATTATTTTTTAAAATAATATATCTTCGTTTTTAAAATCTAATTCTATATTTCTAGCACTTCTAAATTTCAATGCAAAGCGCTTTTTCTAATAACTCAGCGAACACGACCCACTGTGCGATGCTAAATTTTTATTCTCTAAAAGGGAAACTGTTATGTCCAGAGTGGATTCTACGGAAATGAGACCCTGTTAGGATTTCAAATGTCCCCCGGGTCGTAAATTTTATACGTTTTGCATTTTTTTTATCGCCAAGTCCCATTCGGGTCGTAATCACCTAAGTTTTAGATCGTAACTTTTAATAAAGTTAGGTAGATTATCTTGTAAAGTTAGTAGGTACAGATTGTAGATTTCTTTTGACCTAGTCTCTCTGAATTGTTCAATAATATTTCTCTACTTTTTTTAGTTTCACGGCAATGGTATGGTAAGTAGTGGGAACTTTGGGAACCTAATTTTTTTAAATATATTTTTGTATACATATTTTTAGAAATTTATTAATCAAGTAGAATAACAGTGGGCTATAGTGGCGTAAGAGCACAAGTAACAAGTTGTGGATTCAATCCTCATTCGTGGAAATTAAATTTCAAATATTTTCATTTTTTCGCTTTGGTAAAAAGGCTTAGTGGGGCGTTGAGTTCCGTCACTCAATACACAATGTCTCGATGGTGGAAAATAGGGAACGGAACGGAGTGTCTGAACATTAGATTCTCAAGTTACTTCTACCTTGAAGCTGAAAATATATATATATATATATATACAAATACGTAAAATTACATTATCAATAGGCATCTATAAACTATGTGGATACATCTATTGCAACTAGCGCATTTATCAATCAACGCTGACTGCGGCTGTGTCAGTCGACGGTTGTCGCAACTAATTTACTTCTATACGTATATAAATATTAATGACCGATATAAATTGTTGTTTTGTATAGCTCACAATCGAGCACTTGTCAATGAGCAAGAGTCTATTGTCAGTGCTATTGATGGATGTATGGGATTGAATGTTAAAATTTTATGTTTTCTTATAGAATTATATTTTAAAATAGAGTTCGGCGTTAAGTTTCACATAAAGTTTTGTGGAAAATAAAGAAAGGGATGTCGCAATGGTAAGTTATTTTTGCCTATTTTATTGTTTAAAAGCTGAAAAAAATTACGAATGTCTTAAACGAAGAATATTTCTTTTTTTCTAATCAAGCTAGTTATAATGATACTATGTCAGTCAGTCAGTCTATCCTTTTCTGCATTTGAAAGCCCATAGCTGGGCTTATGCTGGGTTTCTAAAACACCGACGTCCTGGTCCTTGGTCTGGATCCTTTGAACCCGAGATGCTTGAGAAAGGAGGTATATGATTAAAATAACGAAAAAAACGAATTCATGTCCAGTGTCGTAATGGTATTTTTTGTCCGCCCAGCTTACCATACGTGATATGTATGTGCGTTAGGCAATGTATGTACGTTAAATTACAAGCAATCAAAGTTGTAAATTTAGAAAAAATCCCAATCCAAAATCTCTCTTATTTCGCCAAAATGGTGGTCTGAATTAATTGATCCTATTTTCATAAAACTTAGCTAAAAACCACAGAATTGAACGAGGCTGTCAATAATAAAAAGTTTATTAATTCAGGGCTACGGTGCCACAGACAGACAAATGAAACTAACATCCTTCTTTTTGGGATGACGGTTAAAAAAGAAAATAATACTCACTCTCACTCACTGTCTCAGCTTCACGCTGTATCCCGCACATGGCTGGGTAGGCAGAGGGAACTTGTGAACCTAGTGTTAAGACACTCCGTTCCACTTCCGTTCCTCACTACAAGCCGAATTTTGAAGCATAGCTCGTTGAGTGGCGGAACTCAACGCCGCGCTTTGCCTTGCTGCCAGAGTGTAGAAATGAAAACATTAAATATTTCAATTGAAAATATTAAATATTACATTTCCTCGAGTGGGGATCGAACCTACAACCCATAGTTATAATAACAGTTTAATAAAATGATTATTTAATAACTTTCATTTAAAAGCTCCGTAGAGATTTCGCTGTAGGTATATTAATCAGTGCGGCGTACCTCAGTAGGGTTAATTTATACGGACCTCGCTGTGAGCTGACAGGAATGCCTGTTTCAGATTAATTATCCACATTTTATATCATACTAGCGAACACTCGCGGCTTCGCCCGCTTAAACTTATTTTTTTTATCATTTTCAGCTTCACGCTGTATCCCGCACTAGGCAGGGTAGGCAGAGGGAACGGAAGCGGAACCTAGTGTTATGACACTCCGCTCCACTACCGTTCCCCACTTTCCGCCGAATTTGAGGCATTGCGTGTTGAGTGGCGGAACTCAACGCCGCGCTTTTGCCTTATTACCAGAGCGAAGATGTGAAACATTAAATATTTAAATTAAAAATATTAAATATTACATTTCCTCGACTCGGGATCGAACCCAGAACCTGTCGGTTACAGTCACACTCTTGTGCCGCTGCGCCACGACATGCTACTTAAACTTATTTTTTTTATCATAATTCCGCTATTGCGTAAACTTGT
The DNA here is from genome assembly GCA_019049475.1 of Eueides isabella. NCBI lineage: Eukaryota > Metazoa > Arthropoda > Insecta > Lepidoptera > Nymphalidae > Eueides > Eueides isabella. Next base: position 1,665,033 of record CM032392.1, read on the forward strand.
TGATTAATCAAAGGAGAAACATATAAAAAAAAATTAAATATATTGTATAATGATAAAGTTTCATCCATAACAATCTTTCACATTTATAACATTAGTGAGATAAGACTAGCAACCTGATCACGGCTTTGCCCGCTAATACTATACATATAATTATGTATATATTTACTTTAAATATACCAAAATTTAATATGATTGCTTTAAGTATCTTCGATTTAGGTTGATAGATTTTCTCATGTATTTTCTATATACTGTTAGAGTTTATATAATTTATAAGTGTATAAGCATTGTCTTTGTATACTTCCGGCCAATACTTGTAGATTCTGTTTTCTATATTATTATTATCTACCCTCATACTCGTATATATTTTTATGTTTTTTTTTAAGTATTTTTGATTTTGCCGGCACTCTGTTCAGAGACGTGAAAGAGAACAGTCCAATAAAGTCACTGTTATACTAAATTATACTTTTATTTTGAGCCCCTTTATAATACAGACAGGGACTAGTACTATTTAGTTATATTTATGAACTATTGAATAATTTTACTAATTTCCTTGTTTTAACATGACAAACCGCAGCGTTAAGTAATGCCACTCAACTCAACAATGTCTAAAAATATGGACGGAAAGTGTGTTTTGACAACACACTTTGTCACTTTGTTAGGACTTGTAGCATTGACATATTGTACATAAAGCTCATTGGTTCAAATCCCAAATGCAGACTCTCTCTCTTTCAGCTTCACGTTGTAGGCAGAGGGAACTTGGGAACCTAGTATTAGGACACTCCGTTCCCCTTCCGTTCCCTAGTTTCCGCAGAATTTGAGGCATTGCGTGATAAGTGGCGGAACTCAACCCTGCGTTTTGCCTTATAACCAGAGCGAAGAAATAAAAACATTAAATATTTTAATTGAAAGTATTAAATATTTCTTTCGACTCAAGTGGGGATCGAACCCACAACCTGTCGTTTACAGTTACATCGCATCGCTTATGCCGCTTAGAGATAACAGGCCTCAAAAAAAATAAAAATATAAATATTATTTTTTCTACTTTCATTCCATGTCCAGCACTAGCAGACATGAAATCTGGGAATTTAATGTTAAAACAATTTCGCCGAAATTAAGACATTCTGTGCTATATATTGGAACTTAACGCCGCGCTTTGCCTCGCGCAAAGAAACGAAAATACAAAACATTTAATTTTCTCAAACGGGGATCGAAATCACAACCCCTTAGCGTTTACAGTCACACGCTTGTACCCCTCCGCCACCATAGGCCTCACCGGTAGAAATATAGAGTAAATAATAATAATATTAAGTAATCTATCTAATGTTTTTAGGTCATCTATTATCTTTTGTGTCATAAAAGGCCGGCCACTGTATTCACGCGTCTTCTTTCTGACGCCGACATGACTGTTAATGTACGTATCATTTTTCATCCTTACATTGTGTAAGTATAAACGCACTGTCACTGTTCATAGAACCGGGATAATAAGTAAGTAAAATTTACTTATAATATGGACGCGTCTGTTTGAACGAATTATTTTCATTCGCTCTTGTATATAAGATAAATCGCGGCGTTGAGTTCCGCGAATAAGTACATATTGTAATTGAGTGGAATTTGAAGATTTAAGTGTTTTTATACTCGGTATCCTCGTAATGTAGGGATCGAAGGCTCACGGGAAGTACAATATTTAAAAAATACTAAACAAACCTAGGTTTCTCAACGTATGTTAATTTCATTCAATTTGAATAAAATTAATTATAATTATAAGTTGAGGACACTCCGTTCCACTTCCATTCCGATATTTATACGTTGTCTAAATAAATAAGTTATTTATTATATCAACCAAGTTCCAATTAATTGACAAACATTTAAACGACTCATTCGACTCTAATATATTTCCAATTGTATTCATTATTCATTTATAACTAAATTAAAAGTCTAGCTAACGAAGCGATACATCTGTCACTCGACTGTCAATGTAAACAAATTAAAAAGCTGAAACGGCTTTTTAATTTTAAATGTATGTACATAACATATATATTTTTTAAATTTTACATTCAAAGCCTGTCGTGGTGCAGGTGCAGATGTGTGCGACTGACAAGGCAAAGCGCGGCGTTGAGTTCCACCGCTTAACACGCAATGCCAAAATTTGGAAACGGACCGGAGTGCCTTAAGGCTAACTGCCCAAGATTCCTCTGTTTACCCTGCCGTGTGCGGGATACAGCGTGAAGACGAGTGTTTAAATTAATTACATTTTGAAATATTTGCTTAAAAGCGGAAATAACTTTAAAATTAATAATATTCGAAGGATTTTTTTATGAGACGACAAAAAAACTTAAAATTACAGAACCAGGAGCATTTTTAAGAATCATACCTTATAATTTTATGCAATTTATACTATAATGTAACGCAACGTCCGTCTATGATTTCAGAGTAAATATGTTTTTAAATGTCTATTGTTTTTTACACGATAATAAATTTCAAATCAATATTTTTTTAAAATTTGTGTATAGCTTTCTATTTGTCCGTATATCAATTTTTATGTACAAATATCACGATTTATTGAGTGGATTTCTAACCATACTAAAATAAATAATTAATCTCAGCTTCACGCTGTATCCCGCACGAAGCAGGGTCGGCAGAGGGAACTTGGGAACCTAGTGTTAAGACACTCCGTTCCACTTCCGTTCCCCACTTTCCGCCGAATTTGAGAAATAATTAATTTTCTCTAAAAACATTTAAATATAAAATAATATGTCTACAGACTCAGCGAGCGAAGCCGCGTGGGTCCGCTAGTTTTTTAATAAAGCTTAATAATGTTACGGACAAGATACTGTGACAGTTAATCGAAGTATAGGCAATTTACCGGCTGTACTTTACTTTGACAACTTAAATTATGTTTTCATACAATATTGACGTCTATTATTTAAGCCAGATACATTTTCTTATTTTTGTTCAAATTGTCATACTTACAAAACGAGGAATTTACTATTTTTTAACAGTTGCTCGCTGTATAAGGCAAAAGAGACAGGGGAAACTTGGGAACCTGGTGTTAATATACTCCGTTCCCAATAACACACTGCCGTTCCCTACTTTTGATTGCGGCATTGCGGGTTTAGTGGCGCCATTTCATCTTGTTAGCAGAGGGAAAAAATTAAATATTATATTCTTCGAATGGAGATTGAACCCACAAGCTTTCGCATTTACAGTTACACGCTTGTGCCATTGCGCCACGACAGTCCTGAATTTATAACTTACGTGTTATCTAATTATATTAGAGTTGGTCAGAATGATTCAATGCTGCATGAGCGGTGATTTGCATTTCATTTATATCGTATAATAAATTACGGGACATTTTAATATTTTGAGGGTAGTCGTGGCGAATCGGCAAAAGCGTGCCAATCCTGCCTCACAACACGCAGTGCGTCAAATCCTGTGGAAAGTGTATACTGACTCCTACGTTCTGTACACGAGGTTCTTTTTGCTTTCTAGAGTGAGCAAATATACCTAACTTAATATGAAACTTAATATAAAGACATTCCTTTATTAGCTTAAGTACCGCTTGAAAGTAGAACTTATCACAACGAAGAAATGATCAATGATGTGGAAATTATTAATTCAATTTTAATACAATTTTATTCAATTCAATTTAAGTTTAACTCAATTTTAAATAAATTTAATTTAAATTCAATTTAATTTAAATTCAATTCAATTTAAACTCAATTCAATTTAAATTTAAATTCAATTCAATTTAAATTTAAATTCAATTCAATTTAAATTCAATTCAATTTAAAACAAATTGATTAAAATTGAATGAAAGTCATAATTAGAACTATCAACACATACAAGGCTGTATCAGCTTGTGCAGCGATGCAACTCAACGTGGGTTCTATTTCCATTTGGGAGAATGAACTATTGCATGTTAAGATCTCTCACGTAACGAGACAAAGCGCAGCGTTAAATCACACCACCCAACATGCAACGTCTAAAGAAATTGTTGGAAAGTGAAGAACGGTGGTGTTTCCTTGGGAACAGAGTATCTTAGTACATATACATAGAGTATATAAATATACAGATTCCGTCTGCCTACTCTGCTACAGCGTTAAGCTACAAAAATTTATAAACACACACACACACACACCATGGCAAAGTTAATGCACACAAAATCTTAAAGAGTGAACCAAAATAATTCGCCACTTGTAAGCAGTTATTTATCACTTCCTGACAGAATGGTCAGGATATCGGCACTCAGCTTTACAACCATACCTTAGAATAAACTAAAACAATTTTTATACACAATTTTAGCCCTTATCGCTTCTCAATTAAGGCCAAATTCGCATAATTGAGATATTTTTTGCAAATATCGTATTTATTATTTCGATGTATTTAAAGTTTTAAGTTGCATCCACATTTACGGAAGTCGTTGTCAGTAATTTAAAGTCTTTTTGTTTATTTGACGCATATGTTTGACGTACTGTTAAGTGCCGGCGCCTGGAGTATATTTTGTTAGATAGTGAGAACCACTCGGTTAATTTACAACTGTGGTCGTAAAAATTTTACAAGTAACTTAAGTGTACTTGAAATGACGGTACATCACTATTGAAATGGTAACTTTTTTATATATACTGTTTCTTAGATTCGTTCTGTTTTTCGCTCATAGCTGAATGGGCAGAGGGAACTTGGAAACATTAAGACACTTCCAGTCATCACTTTTCGATGAATTTGAGGTAACATGTTTTAGCGTCTTGAATGGTGGAACTCAACGCCGCGATTTGTCTCGTTAGCAGAATTGAAATCATCTCCAGATTACATTATGAAAGGCCTGTTATGCGGGCCAAGCTGACTGTAAACGATAGATTGTGGGCTCGATCCACACCCGAGAAAATGAAAATATTTAATATTTTTAAATTTAATATTTAATGTTTGCATTTCTTCGCTCTGGTAACAAGACAAAGCGCGGCGTTGAGTTCCGCCACTTAACACGCAATGCCTCAAATTCAACGGAAAGTGGGGAACGAAAGTGGAACGGAGTGTTTTAACACTAGGTTTCAAAATTCCCTCTGCCTTTCCTGCCATGTGCGGGATACAGCGTGAAGCTGAGCATAAAACTATTAAATATTTCCTCACCTTAAGCGATGATGATTACCACCAAGTGTCACCACCTTAACATTACACACTAGGTTTCCTTCTACCTTCCCTATTATTAACGAGATGAAACGCGAAGAAGACAATATATAGTTATACTAAAAAAAAATCACATTGAAATTACTAAATAACCACAAACTTATTTGCATTAAAAACAAAAACAAAAGATCAAAAAAAAAAGCTTACGAATTGGCGCTTCGCAAAAAGCGAATTCAACACAACACTAATTGACAGAGATGTCAGTGACAGGATGACACGTGAAGGACGTTCACGTCAATATATAACATCTGTAGAATTATCTGTAGAATTTACAATTGATTTGTACATTTTTTTTTAACAGCTTCACGCTGTATACCGCACATGGCAGGGTGGGCAGAGGGAACTTGGGAACTTAGTGTTTAGGAAGGAACGGAACGGAGTGTATGTCCTCATCCCTATTTGATTTATACGTATTTAAGTTCTCTTTTAGGTAGGTAATGTAATTGACACATTGCCGGCTGAGTAACTCAATGCCACTCACGTACATGACCTAATATATATACATACACATAAACAGTATATTTTAAAAATAAGTTTATTTTATTGATAAAATTAATATTGTATATCTAAACAATATATCCTAGTAACATTTTCTCTTAAAAAATTCGAAAATATGTACATTTTTTTTTTTATTATTAATTTCACTGCTTATTTGTAAAGAACTGAATGTTAGAATTATTTAATTATAATTAATATTCAATAATTTACGCGCGAAAGTGAAACAAACATATTTTTTTCCAAATTTAACAAAATAGACCCTATGGCAACACACAGGGAAGGGTAGGCAAAGGAAACTTGGGAACCTAGTGTTAATTCACTCCAGTCCGTTCCTCACTTTCCGTGTTGATTGGCGCAATTCAACGCCGCGCTTGTTAGTAGAGCGATGAAATGAAATCATAAAATATTTTAGGAAAGTAAAATAATACACAATTATATAATACTAGCGACACCGGCGCAGCTTTGCCCGCTTACAATAATTTAAATCTTATCTATTTGTTATGCTGACGTATGAATTATACTACCGTAAAGTTTTATCTAAATTGGTTCAGTGTTGCTCGTGTGAAATAAAGCAAACATATATAATATTTAATTATAAAGGAAATAATTATTTTTAAATTAAAATATAACATTTTTACACTTGAAAAACACCCTCTTTCCTCCACAGTCGGGTAAAAACCCAAAAAAATATATATATTTAATTAAAAAGCAATAAAAACAGCCGCCATTCAGATCGGTAATTGACAACTTTGTACGTTGACAGACATATAGGATATAACAGGCGGAAACGTCGCTCCGTTGGTATCATTACTTTGAAATTTAACGTTTAAAATCAATGTAATTAATTTTAATCATTTTCATTGTAGTATAACGGTTTACAATTTGCATACGAGGTCAGAAATGAAATATTGAATTTTAATTAAATTTCCATTTAGGTATTATCCCTGAAAGAAGGGCCCTTCAGGAACAAGAGAAAGCGGGGTCATGTGCGGGATACATCGTGAAGCTGAAAAGAAATTTGCATGTTATTTTTTTTGTTTCACTCTTTATCCCGTATAATAAGCAGGGTAGGCAAATTGAACCTTTGAACTATAGGAGTCTGCGTACCCACTTTCTGTCTAATTTAAGACGTTGCGTTCGTGATGCCAGAATTCAACACCACGGCTTGTCTTAATACTAGAGCAGGAAATAAAAAGTATTTATTCTCGCGGGAACTAAATCCAAAACTGTAACGATGTAATCGTTTCATATAATCATTTTTGATCTATTGCACCATGACGGTCTCAATTAAATAAAATAATATTTTCAATTTTCTCGCTCTGGTACCGATACATCTCTCCGAAATTTGGCAGAGAATGGGTAATGATTTTTTTTTATTAGAAACGGAGTGTCTCTTCACTAGGTTTCCTATACGTAACCTGCTATTTGCTGAATAGAGCGAGATGAAAGATATTCTACTTAAAATGTTCAAAACCTAGTATAATATTATTTGTACGATTAATTTTACATTGTGTGTAAGTGACGGAACTCAACGCCGCACCCAGTCTCACTAAGGCAAGAAAGTACCAATAATGATTACCCCGAAAAGAAATTTTGAACATATGGCAACACAAAACACAAGAAAAACCACCAATTCCAATTCCCAAAATACACAAAGAATCAGAAATCAAACGGATGTATCCCGCGTAGTTAATCCCAACATATATCTCGACGATCCCAAATAAATAGCGTTAGCCAATCCTCAACTAACAACACTGTAAACAGCTTGTGTAAACACGAACGTAGGCTCTTAAGCCACCGCTAACGGCTACAAATTACGTCTTTATGCCCCTGTCCCTTGTGGCTCAGTTGGTGTCTATCAGATTGTCTATATATATATGGTGAGAGTTCTAGGTTCAATTCTTATATAATTTTTTTTTTTCAGCTTCACGCTGTATCCCGCTCTAGGCAGGGTAGGCAGAGGGAACGGAAGTGGAACCTAGTGTTATGACACTCCGTTCCACTTCCTTTCCCCACTTTCCGCCGAATTTGAGGCATTGCGTGTTGAGAGGCGGAACTCAACGCCGCGCTTTGCCTTATTACCAGAGCGAAGAAATGAAACATTAAATATTTAAATTGAAAATATTAAATATTTCATTTCCTCGACTGGGGATCGAACCTGGGGGGTTACAGTCACACTCTTGCGCCGCTGCGCCACGACAGGCTTCTTATATAATTGAAATTGTTTTTCTAGCGTCGTTTTTCCGCTTCTCGCTCTGTTTTTGTAAAACATTGCCTAATTTTCACGAGAGATTGTTGAGTGACAGAACTTAACGCTTTGTTATCAGAGCTAGATAATGATAATATTTTTTCCCTTGCATTGGTATTGTATTGTTAACATTCTGACTATGTGTGGCTGAGCGTCAATGGCCTAGAAAATGGGAAAATACGTATATATTTAAAATAATTTACTTCTTTAGATCAGGTGAGACAAAATTTGCTTTTTGTAGGACTATACACGGCATACGAGGGTTAAGGTCACTTGATGGTAAATAATCACCGTCGCCAACGACCCCGTGTAGCTCCAGAGGAGCTACATGAGCTTTGCAGACTGGTTGGGCACCGGGGCCCGGCATTACCCAATGCGAAACGCAGTAGCCAAAGCCACTACTTATCGCCGGTTTTAAATGCCGGGGGTGGTTATAATCTGGTCGAGTCTGCCCATGAGTGTTGCCATTGCTGACAACGTGACTCTCCCACACGTACTTTAGTCGCCTCTTATGACACCTTCAGCACCAAGGTTATCCTATTCTAAGCCGGAATCACACGGCGAAGGTCATTAGGATATTTTGGTGTACATGGTACCCGTCTCCTTTAATTTTAACCCCTAAAAAGAGACCTTTTATACATATATTTGACATGTCTGTTTGTCGGTCTGTAGCAAAGTAGCTCCTGAAAGAACGAAGGCATTCGAGTGAGGTTCTTTCTTTTAATCAAAATCGGAATTAGCGTTAATCAGAAATGGATTATCAGTTTAAGAGCTATAATAACTTTTCCACGATGAGATAGTGATTATTTGGGGGGGGATTTTTTTTTTCATTTAACAAATTGACCTTTGAGCACGGACTACTGACAAGTGTTTTAATATTCGGGTTACTGAAAAAATAAATATATACTAAATACAGATATATGGTTTATTTTTTTCATTTAAAATGTGTAATAATCGCGAAAATGAAAGATGTATTTTCTTACTCAGAAAAAATACATGCAATATTATGAATTTTAAATAAAAATTGGAAATAGGAGTCACTCAACATTAAGTTTTATATGTTTTAATACGCAAGAAATTTGTTAACCTAAAAATATATGTTGTTTTTAACCCATTTATAAATTTTCTTAAGTATATTTATATCATTAACGGAATATGACTTTAAATGGGTAAAGTGACAGCAAAATTATAGATCACATACATATGTCTTAACTTAACGTAAAAAATGTAATTAGTGAGACATGCACATGATGATCTAGAAAAATATATGAATTCCATTCATTTTCATAACGAATTCGCTTAATAATCACCTGTTGTTATTTTTTCAAATTTAATACCGCTAATGAACAGTATAAAGGTTACTTACTATATACACATTTGTCATTAATGATAGTTGTAATTACAATTCCCATATGAATATTTATATTTTTTTAGTTTAAGTGAGACAAAGCGCGGCGTTGAACGCCAACATTCAACTTGCAATATCTTGAAAATTATTTCTTAATTTATCTTTAATGCTTAATGCAGATAAATGAGAGCTAAAAATAGCTAAAATACATTAAAACAATTATTATACTAATGAAATATAATTTACTTCAAGTACATTTAATTTATGTTAAAATGAAATTGTATTACTTTAGTATAAACAAATATATAAATAAATGCTGAATCGTCGGTTAATTTAGCAGCGAGTCGTCTAAACAGCCACAAGAGTGGCGGAAATGATCCGAATAAATCAGAGCTAACCCCACCCTCGGGGAATGATGTATGGTGTGCAGAATCATTTTAGGGCAAATATTTTAGGGCAACTATTTCTATATTTTTATCAACTCGCTGTATCTCCCACGTAGTGACGTAAACAGAGCAAACCTTTCCACCTACATTGTCATCTTTTTATTTTAGTCTTTTCATGTTAACTGGCAAAATCTAACGTTGTAAAAATAAACGCAATAGAAATAAATCCATTACAGACTTTAACATTTCTTCCAATATAAAAAATCAGCCTGAATCTGAAGACTTAGATTGACATCGTTATTAATACATGTTCTATCTTGCTGAGTTTCCTTTTAAGAATATTATACTTCTTCTCTGAAGAAAGAACCACAAAGTTATAAAATGTTCACTTTTAGTATATATAAAAAATATAAATAAAACATATAAAAACCTACTTTTCAAAAAACAGAGTGTCTATACACTATCTCTCTGCTTTGGGCATTATATGTAGGATACAATGTGAAGCAAAAAAAATAATATTCGTTGCTGACGCTACAGCACGACGGAGCTCTGTAAAGTCGGCGTATTCATTAGTTGGGCAATTAATTATTTTTTGTTAATTCCCAAACGACGTGCCGTTCGCCACCGCGTTATCTGTTACTGTTCCTGTTACTGTTACGACTCACGTCATGACACCCGCACGGGCCGCGGCCGTGTCAGTTTTGTCACGATCGCAATTATAGTGATGAATGTGGTATATTTGTATTACTTATTTAGTTAGCGTTTCTTTTATATTTACATTTGTATTCCTTTTAGGCAGTTTTTTTTTTCTTTATAGGACTCGCCACGAACAGAGGTACTGGTTTTAATTTATATCCAAATTTGATTTGAGTGGAAGGCGGATCTCAACGCCGTACTTTGTCTTATTAATAGAGCGAAAAAATGAAAATAATTGCTGGGTGAGAATCGAACTCATAAACGTCACGTTCAGTCAAACATTGTGCCTTTTAAACTTTACTCAGCTTCACGCTGTTTCCCGCACGAGGCAGGGTAGGCAGAGGGAACCCGGTAACCTAGTGTTAAGACACTCCGTTCCACTTCCGTTCCCCACTTTCCGCCGAATTGGATTTGCCTTATTACCAGAGTGAAGAATTGAAACATTAAATATTTAAATTGAAAATATTTAATATTTTATTTCGTCGACTGGGAATTGAACCCAGAACCTGTCGGTTACAGTCACACTCTTGTGCCGCTGCGCCACGACAGGCCTCTTTTAAACTTTAGTTAACGAAATTTTGAATATTATTAAAATATTATCTATATCTCTAGAATATTTTACGTAATTACTAGAAAGTATAGAGTCAAATTACTCAAACGGCGTTGAGTTCCGACACTCAGCGCGCAACGCCTCATATAATTAATCTAAGCAAACGTGCGTTTTGCCTTCCAGAAGGACGACATTTATTATATTAAATATTTCATTTTCTCGAATGGATTTGAACCCACAACCTCAAGTTCCACGTTGGCACCAGTCGCACGTTTGTGCTCCTGAGCCACTGAATAACATAAATAAAATATTATGTATATTTTAAATTGAAAAGGTTAGATACCTACTTCATTAAAAACTGAGACGTGAAACTAAAAGCATTAAAGTCAATTACGTTAAATATCAAACTGGTAAATGAAGCCTTTTTTTTTCTTTTTTCATCTTCACGCTGTATCTCGCACGAGACAGGGTAGGCAGAGGGAACCCGGGAACCTAGTGTTAAGACCCTCCGTTCCACTTCCGTTCTCCACTTTCCGCCGAACAAATTCGCCCTGAGTTACGCCACTCAACACGCAATGCCTCAAAAGGCATTGCGTGTTGAGTGGCGGAACTCAATGCCGCGCTTTGCCTTGTTACCAGAGCGAAGAAATGAAACATTAAATAATTAAATTGAAAATATTAAATATTTCATTTCCTCGACTGGGGATCGAACCCATAACCTCTCGGTTACAGTCATAAACTTGTGCCACTGCGCCACGACCGGCCTCTTTTGTAGACATGTTATTGAATATTGAAGAAAAAAACAAATAAAATTAGACCATCGTGTCGCAGAAGTTCGGCGCCAAGATAACTGTGGGTTCAAATCCTACTAAAAAAAACAAAACTTAACACGCAATTTTTGAGCCATTGTCCATAGGTGGAAAGTGGGGAACCAAATGTTTAACACTAGGTTCCCTCCAGCTACATTTGTGCTTCACTCATGGTAATCTTAACTGCTACTCCTAATCACTGCTAAATTGTACTTAACACTGTGCTTTATTACCTAAAGGGTAAAACGGGACACTACTGTCCGTCCATCGGTGTATCTCATGAACTGTGATAGGTACATAGTAAAAATGTTCATAGATGGTGAATTGTTATTGCCGCTTTAAAAACAGAATAAAATAAACAAAAAAAAAATATGAATCACTTATTTTTTTTTTCAATTGCATTTATATTTGAGATAGGTTTTTTTTATTTCAAATACGAATCTTTCTTGAGTGGACATGTAACGTCAAACAATTAAATGAAATACCATTTTGACTAATAGTATCTATACTTAATTTTGCATATATATTTAAAGATAAAAGTCTTTCTTTATGAATATTACAGACAAAGCAGAAACGTAAATACTGGACTTTTAGAAGGTAGTAATTTAGTATGTAGATAGGTAAAGGTCCTATACATTCCCTATACCAAATATTAAAATATCTTGAAATTTGCTTACTACTTACTAAGCTTCACGCTGTGTCCCGCACATGGAAGGGTAGGCAGAGGGAACTTGGGAACCTAGTGTTAAGACCGTAGTTTCCCACTGAAATTTGTACAAAAACCATAGAAATTTGTACAAAAACCATAGGAAAATTAAATTTTACACCTTTATTTCTAAGCAAACAAAATTGTGAAGGATTTCATAAGTAAAATTTAAAAAAAACGAGGCATTAATACATTAACAGGCATACTAAAACCACATTTTCAATTGCTTCGTTCAAATTTTTCCTCATGTTCACATTTTTATGAAAAATATAAAAATGTGTAATTTATTCAAATAACTACTGAATATGTCGTAAAGCCATTACAGTTTTGACGTTACTAATGAGTGGATTCTAATCACCGCTTACTGTGGACTTTTCAGTTTAAGTGTTACAATTTAAAAAAATAAACGATTTCACGCTGTATCCCGCATTTACATGCGGGATCCAGGGTAGATACAGTACACTTAGTGTTAAGTAAGTCTTGAATTGAACTTTAAATTAATGGATAACGTAATTAATTTCTATTTATCTTTGAGAACGTTACAGGTGCATATAACAGTGACTGTAAACGTGCCTATATCGTGTGTTGAATTTAAAAATATATATATTTGAATTCCCTCATTCTGGTAACAAGACAAAAGCGTGGCGTTGAACTCTGCACGTTATCTCTGCAGAATTCGACGGAAAGTAAGAAACGGGAGTATCGTAGCGCTAGGTTCCCAGATTCCCTCTGCCTACCGTGTTACGTATAGGATATTTTGTATAGCTAAAAGGCCGAGGCCTGTCGTGGTGCAGCGGCACAAGCATGTGACTGTAACTGCCTATCGGTTTCTGGGTTTAATCCCCAGTCGAGGAAACGAAATATTTCATATTTTCAATTTAAATATTTAATGTTTCATTTCTTCGCTCTGGTAATTAGGCAAAGCGCGGCGTTGAGTTTCGCCACTCAACACGCAATACATCATATTCAGCTGTAAGTGGGGAACGGAAGTGGAATGGAGTGTCTTAACACTAGGTTCCCGGGTTCTCTCTGCCTACCCTACATGTGTGTGTGTAAAAAAATATAAAAAAAAATTGGCACTATCTCTTGGGAACGGTTTATTCTGGCCACAAAAAAGAAACAAGACAGCCATTTAAGTCATTCAATATTCAAAAATGTGGAGGAAAGTAAGTATGTCTCAACAACAGATTTAGAAAAACCTAACTAAAGACCCATCTTGCTATACTCAAATTAAAAAAAAAAAGGAATATTTACTATTTTTTTAATACTGAATATTATAATCCTGTCACATACATAAAAATAAACGCCCAAAAAAAAAAAAACGCCCGTTAGAAAAGCCCAGTGCGAGGTAAACGCTACACCAACGTATTGTAAATAATGCGAGCCGCTTGACATATTTTCGTGTTCAAACCACCAACAGGAAACATTGAAACTCGCAGAAATAAAGTTATTAACACAAATTGTTTTATTAATCGACTCAATCACGAACGGCTGGTCGTGGACATCGTTATTTTGCAACTATATTACTTAATTATTCTAAGTAATGTATATATATACATTAAAATTTTACGATCTTGAAGCGATTGCTGATAAGAAAGTGGTTGAGTGAAATAAAGTTTTGTTGAGTGTCATTATATACAGTTGTCAGTTCGAATCCTTTCATACGGAAAGTGTGGCAAAAAATGAAAGTGTCTTAATGGGAACGGAGTGTTTACCACATGTTCCCAAATACCATCTACCTATCCCGCCATGAGCAGCATATAGCCATAAAATTATTTAAATATAAAAAATAAATAAATAAAACAATAACAGTTTTAAAAACGCAAGTAAAAAAAATGTTATTACATTTTTCATTTCGCTAACATCCTTAGACCATCAGTCTATCCCGTCCCATGAGACTGAGTCCCGTGAATCTCGAATCCCGGGATAATTGTTGCTTTATCCCGACCAGTCGTTAATCTTGTCAGTACATCACTAATGGAGCGGTGATTTGTTAGGATTCTAATTATAAAAGTGTTGTATTTTAAACTGTGCTAGATTAATGCGTTTGACGCTTGAGTGCCTTTGGTTAGTTCCAAATATTATTGTTTTTGTAAACATTGGTGACTAATGTATGAATAATGTAATTAAAAATAATTTATATTTTAATTTCTTCGCTATGGTAACTAGGCAAAGCGCGGCGTTAAGTTCCGCAAATCAACACGCAATTATTTAAATTAGGAAGAGGTTCGAAGGTCTTAATGGGGACGGAGTGACTGTGACTTGACACTAGGTTCCTAAGTTCCCCATCTACTGTTTACTAAAACATACTTCACTTTGATTTATCTATGTAGCCGATATTACTTTACTAAGAAGTTCAAAATTTTCCTTTAAGAAAAGTAGAAGTAGAAAAAATAAAAGGATTTACGAAGGGCACAATGTTATGGGTGACAATAAGTTATATCATCTTCTATCATTCCAAGGATGTCCTTGAAGACATTGCGCGGACAGAAAGCGTAACTCAACCACGTACTCTGCCTTCCTCTGTGAAGGAAGTAATTCGTATTTTTTCCGAGAAACAAACCCACAATCATTAGGTATACTAACTCTGTACCACAATGCCTTAACAAATTTAATATATAAACACAAGAAATAATAAATTATGAATAATCCAAAACAAACTAAATTTAATTTACTATTTCAGCGAGCTATTCCTGTTACAAAAAATCAGTCAAGTGCGAGTCGGCCTCAGTCACCGGGTTCCGTAGAAACATAAACAATTCAACCAATATCTTTTTTACAAGTTGATAAATAAAAAATTGATAGAATTATAAATGAATTTCATATTTTATTCTGCGTTTTAAAAGATTGCAGACGTGAATAATCGATATTATTTCTTACTTTTTTCAGCTTTCGCAGTTTCAGTATTACGCACATGGCAGGGTAGACAGACGAAAATTGAGAACCTATATTTAAGACATTACCTTCCTTCCCTCACTTGCCGCCGTTTTTGAGCCAATGCATGTTAAAATAACATATAAGTAGTAAAAATCAACGCTGCGCCTTTCCTTGTTACTACAGCGAAGAAATGAAAACAAATAACATTTAGTTTGAAATAATAAATATTAACTATTTAATTTCTTCGAGTGGGGATCGAATCTACAACCTTTCACGTTCACAGACACACGCTTATACCCCTGCACCACTAAAGCTTGATATCTACCAGGTGTTCTTAATATATAAAGCCAAGCCAGGGGTTCTTAATATATAGAGAACAAAATGATAAATAATATATATAAACGATAAATTATATACATTAGGCCTATCGTGGCGCAGCGGCACAAACGTGTGACTGTAACCGATGGGTTGTGGGTTCGATCCCCACTCGAGGAAATGAAATATTTAATATTTTCAATTTAGACATTTAATGTTTTCATTTCTTCGCTCTGGTACAAGGCAAAACGCGTCATTGAGTTCCGCCACTCAACACGATATGCCTCGAAATTCGGCGGAAAGTGGAGAACGGAAGTGGAACGGAGTGTCTTAACACTAGGGTCCCAAGTGCCCTCTGTCTATCATGCCATGTGTGGGATACAGCGTGAAGCTGAGTGAGTGAGTGAGTGAATAAAGGTTCCTTTTATTTTTTTTTTTGAGACACAGAACCCTAAAAATAATGAAAACGTTGACACATATACATTTAGTGTGATACATATTTTTACAAAAAGAAATAAAGTAACCTTTAAAAATATATATATATTTATATTATAAACATAAATTATAAAAATTTATAGCACACGTTGAGATCAAACGGAGTTACATTAACGACACAAATTGAAAGCTCCACGCATTTGGGCTCTAATATGTATGTAATATCATTTTATGAAGTGATCTCTTTCATGAAAGATTCAGGCGAATGAATCATGTTTCTAAATTGATATAATTTACGTGGATTACGTTTAAAGTCGTCTAATCCTCTTGTAATCGTGCGCGATGGTTGTCAGTTCAATTTTTAAATTAAGATTTTTTTCGCTACTGTTTTTGGGATTTTTGTATGTTTAATATACAGCCTTATACATTACAATATGGTTTTATTTTCTTTTTTGTTTCTAGATTCACGCGTATATCACCCTTAGAAGGAGGCAGAGGAAACTTGGGAACCTTATATACACTTCGTTCTCATTATGGCGCTTCCATTCCTCACTTTCAGGTTAATTCTCCGAATCACGTGTTGTGCACATTGCGTGAAAAGTAATGAAACTGAACGCCGCGTTTTGCCTTAATATATGCACCGCCTTTTGTCTTAACATAATTCTGAGACACTCTTCAGTTCCCCAATTTCCGTCGGATTTAAAACGAACGCGTGTTCAGTGGCGGTATTCAACGCCGTGCTTTGCCTGGTTACAAGAGCAAAAAAAGAAAATACAAAATTAAATATTTCATAAATATTTCACTTTTTCGACTGGGAACCAAACCCGCAAGCTGTCGTTTACAGTCATACTCTTGTGCTCTTGCACAACGACAGGCGTCCAAAACGGTACGTAATATGTGTAAATAAAATTTTAAAAAATATATAAGAATAAACTATAAAAGAACGCACGAAGGTCGTTAAAGACATGAAAAATGCTGCCAGCCATAAAGTGAACGAGATGAATACTTCTCAAAAATAAACCATCGAAGATATAAAATGTTAAGTCAAATTAATCCCGCGTTTCTTAAATTATGTGACAATAACGTATTGTCTATACGAATTTAAACGATTAACCTAGCTGAAGAATTTTTATTTACGATCATTTACTGAAATCCATGCTATATTGAATATTTTAAACAGTGTAATAAGTATGGAATTGTATATAAAATTATATTTCTTAAAAAAATCTACAGGCCATTAAAAACAAAGTAAAAATATTGACAACTAAATAAATCGGTATCTATTTTTTTTTTCACCTCTACTCTGTATCCTCCACATATCAGGGTAGGCAGAGGGAACACAAGAACCTAGTATTAAGACGTTCCGTTTTTGAGGCATTGCGTGTGAGCAACCAGAGCGAAGAAATGAAAATATAACGCTGTATCCCGCACGAGGCAGGGTAGACAAAGGGAACCCGGGAACCTAGTGTTAAGACACTCCGTTCCACTTCCGTTCCCCACTTTCCAACGAATTTGAGGCATTCCGTGTTGAGTGGCGGAACTCAACGCCGCGTTTTGCCTTATTACCAGAGCGAAGAAATGAAACATTAAATATTTAAATTGAAAATGTAAAATATTTCATTTTCCTCGACCGGGGATCGAACCCAGAACCTGTCGGTTACAATCAAACGCTTGTGGCGCTGCGCCACGACAGGCCTCAGAAATGAACATATTAAATATTAAATTTGAAAATATTAAATATTTCATTTTCTCAAGTGGGGATCGAATCCGCGAACAAAAAAAATCACTACTTTGTCCTTGTGTAAATATTTTCAGCTCTGAAACTGGTAATCCGGTTTTCATAAAGGATACCTAATAACCACCTTGATGAACAAGGCTGTCGATTACGAAAAACCAAGAAAAACGCTATAATAGTGGTTCATCATCCTTTATAAGCAACGGTTGAACAGACATACAGACAGGCAATCTCATAACACATTTCTTTTTGCGTTGGTTAACGAGCGTAATACTGACATTTTTATATTCGTAGTGGCGCAGCGGTAAAGTAGATTCAGAAACGGAGGAACGAATTACTGTCCGTGTCTGCCTCTTTTCAGACATAGCGCGGTGTTGAGTTCGGTCATTAAGCACTTAATGTCTTAAAAATACAATGGTTAATTATGAGGAAAATAGAATGAATCTTACGGACAAAGTGCCACAATTTATATATATATGTCAGTAATATTTCAAGATCAAAATTTTCTATCAATGTTACGTTTCAAAAATTTTTCATACAATCACTCCCAACATAACTGTCTAACCGCTAAAATTAAGATATATGTGAGGCAATTAAGCGACTGAAAAAAACTAACGACAGCCGTACAAACGTCGCGAACTATCAACGTATGAGAGCTTGGGATCAAAAATAACATTATTTTTTAATATCGTCAATGTATTTAGACTGAGTTGTTAATTTATTATTTTAAATTTTAACTTTTATTTGTATTATATTTGATTGTAAGTGCGATGGTCGAGGATTGTGAGAGTCCTAAAAGCGGAGAACGGAGTGTCTTAACACTAGGTTCCCTTTAATTTTCCTTTCTCCGTACCGCTGTACAGTACAGATTGCAAAGCGTAATAATCACAAAACACGGATCTATCAAAATCAGCTAGCATGGTATGTTATACACTAACCGTTTATAATTTTCTGTATGAAAAATAACATAATTCATTTTATTTACACGTTAACCTAAAACAGAATACCCATTGCAAAGGCATTTCCGGACAGTATTTCATAAAAATCGGTACCTAGAAATAGATAATTTGGCGAGTGCCAGAATAAACAACTTAAAATAAAAAAATCTTCGCACAGTATTACGCACAAAGCGTGGTAGGCGAAGGGAACCAAATAATAATACTGCTCAATTTTCGACGTAAAATAACGAAACTCAACGCCGTGCTATATCTTTATTACTAGAAAAATTAAAATAATTAAACCTCCCTACTGAGAATTAAACCTATAACGTTCTCACCTACAGTAAAACACTGTACACTGCGCCACGACAGCCTCAATTCATATCAACGCCAGTCAAAAATATTCTACGCTAATAAAATAATAAATTGTAGTGTAGTTATAAAATTTTAGCAATTATTACCATATTTATCACATATAAAGCATCAAATTACAGAAGATAAGGAATCTCATAAATATTGCCAGAACTAAAATTTGAAAGTTTAATTACTATTTATTGTTATGGCTATTTCATTTAAATTACTTCGTAGAATTGGCTAGTTTCATTCATGGTACATTTTCATATAAAATTTTATGTTGTTTGATTGCACATCTGTCTTTAATGTTTTTATAAAAGATGGTGTCACCATATTTATATATATTAGCAAGAAAATAATTAGCAAAAAATAATAGTAGGTAACAAGTATGAGGCGTGCGTGGTGGATTCGGTTCGTACTCGAGGAAATTAAATGTTTCATATTTTTATTTTTGTGCTATGGTGACAAGATAAAGCATGGCGTTGAGTTCCGCCAGTCAACACGCTATGTGCCATTCAACGCAAAGTGGGAAACGTCTTACGTCAGATTATTCTGCCATGTGCGGGATTTAGCGTGTGACTGAAAAATAGACCACAAATAATCTAAATACTGAAATAAAATAGAATTAAGTGATTCAAACAAATAAAAAAAATTTTCTTCTTCTTCTTTCATTAAAGGATACTTAATGATTACCAAAAAATATAAATTCCTTCAACCGAGAAATTAACCCACAACCACCGTTTCTTATAACAAAAAAATAATTAAGACAAAAAAAACCGCATTTCTAAATTACAAAGAAATAATGGTATCAACAAACAATACTCTTCTCTCTGTCATTTTAAATTTAATAAAAAGAAAAACAACATAAAAAACATCTCTATACAATTACAACAACAGTATATAGTGTTGTGACGTGACATATCGTCAAACAGATGGTCGGCACCGGCGTCACAACATCACTAATTTATGCCCTCCTTAACGCCGTCCCACCTATTAGCTGCGTTGTATATATCATGTGGTTGCTAATGTAACCATAATTATTCATTATTAAAGGATATATTTTGAGAAAATCTTGTATTAAGATAATCCGTCTCCTCAAGACACTTCCGTTCCTTGTTCACCAAATTTCATAGGACAAGGAAGTGAGATGAAAAATAATATTAAAACACTCAATTTATCACTTTTAGTCCTATTTTAGAAGAATCATAGCTCGTTACGTTGCGGAACTTAACGCCATTTCCTTAATACCAGAGCTAGTAAAATAATAATCAAATAATTTATTAAAGATAGACTGAGAATCGACTTTGTCTTGTTTTCAACTTTCAATTGTTTTCAGTTAATACAGATATTATTTTATGTTTTAATTTATCCTAATTATTATCAAAATCAACGTCACCCCAGCTTCCCCAGCAGAGTTGTGGAACAAAGTTGCTTTTTATTTCTAGAACACATCGCGACCAACATCTCGACGGCTTTCATCTTGTAAACGCTATTAATCGACACGACTCCCGGACACGCTGATAGTCAAAGTATTTCTTATACAATGGGAATTACCTTGGGTTTACTATACATTGCTGTTTTTGTTATATTTTTATTTTTCACCTTCACGTTGTACACTACATAGATAGAGGGAACCTGGGAACCTAATGTTACTACAATCAGTTCCCATTAGAACACTTCCGTTACTTACTTTTCGCCAAATTAATATATTTTGTGTTGAGTGGCGAATCCCGTGATAAAACGTGGTATCAGATCATAAAAATGAAAATATTCAATATTTCACTCCCTCGAGTGGAAATCGAACCGACAACCATTACGTTTAGCAAAATAGAAAATGGAGTGTCTTAACACTAGGTTCTCAAGTTCGCTCTGACTACCAAAAAAATAAATAAAAAAGTAGATCATTGAGCTTCATGTTGTATACCGAGTATAAAAAAAACCCGGGAATTGAACCCACTAACTTCGCTTAAAAAACCCAATAGCTCAATAACTAGCCCCCAAGTTATCCATTAGACACTTGACTCTAAATTTAGTATAATTTACGAGTTCCGCATAAAATAAATAAAGTGGTACGTCGCGTACACTTTGATGTGTAAAGCAATAAATCAAATTAATATAAATTAATATATTTTAGTTGGGAACATTAGTCACTTAATGCAAATAAGTTTATAGATTATATACATATAATTAGGTGGCGCAGCGGCATAAACGTGTGACTGTAACCGATGGGTTGTGGGTTCGATCCCCACTCGAAGAAATGAAATATTTAATATTATCAATTTAAATATTTAATGGTTTCATTTCTTCGCTCTGGTACAACGCAAAACGCGGCGTTGAGTTCCGCCATTCAACACGCTATGCCTCAAAATTCGGCGGAAAGTGGGGAACGGATGTGGAACGAAGTGTCTTAACACTAGGTTCCCAAGTTCCCTCTGCCTATCCTGCCATGGGCGGGATACAGCGTGAAGCTGAGTGAGGTGACGTTTTCATGGTGTAATTGGACTTCGAATATTAATTGGATTCGAATATTTTTCTTTGTACATATGATAGAAAGTTCGATATCGACAAAGTAAAAGTATTTTTACTAGGTTTTAAAGTGTTATTGGAACACACACTGGAACGGTTTTCCAGAGGCGCGGGTTCAAATCCTGCTTCGTTCAAAATTTTTATACGCTTTTTAAATTTAAGTTCGATATCGACAAAGTAAAAGTACTACGTACCACACCGAGAGCTACTACATATTATGTTGTAAATGTATTTTTTTTAGCTTTACACTATATGAGGAACAAAAGGAACCTGGGAACCCAGCATAAGATAATCCCATTTAAACACCCGCTTGCCTACATTCCGTCAAATACCGGAGGCATTGCGTAACGTTTAACCAAAGGAAGGAAATGATGACATTAAATATTTAATTTCTTGGAGTGGTGAGAATCGAACCGACAACCTGACGCATCGACACCCGAAAAATTGCACCGCAACTGCCCTAAGATATTTAATAATATATTAGTGTATCAGAAATATAAATAAACTTTTCATTTCAAGCCCACTAAAACTACGTTCGTGTCTAAAAGGAGAAGAAGGTCGAATGTACCACATTAATTAATGACAGCAATTAAAATGATATGTATAAAAAATAAATAATTATACAAAGACTCTACAAGACAAATATTAATTAGGCACATTAGATAAGATTAAAGTCTTGATAACGTAGGGATGAACGAAAATATATATTTTATTATATATATATTTATTCTATAGTGTGTGGGTTCGATTCCCACTCAAGGATAAAATATTTAATGTTTGTGTTGTTTGCCTACCTTTCCATGTAAAGACATACTACAGCGTGATGTTAAAAGTAAATTTATTCTTACTTTAATAAAAGAAAATGCAACATTGAAGTCTGCTACACAACATTAAATAGCTGTAAATGGACAAATTATACTACGAACAATATATAAAAAATACATTTTATTTTATTTGAACTGTTGTTAATATGTATCGTAGACTTTGTTAGCTTGTCACTGTATCCTACACGAAGCAGGATGAGCAAAAGGAACATACTAACCTAACTTTAAGATATTGCGTATCTATTCATGTTATATATTTATATTAGTCTGATAGAAAAAAAACAATTTAACAAACATAAGTAAAGTCCCAGCACAAAGGTAACCTAACAACCATCTGGCCAGGACGTAGAGTGGTAGTCCTAATTGACAGTAATCAATTCTCGCGGCCCGCTTTCAATATTCCTTCATCTACGATTTTTCTCGTTTTTACACCGCCCCCGTCTGAAATTTATCGCTCAATTAGTCTTGTTTAATAGCTGCCTGCCGCGTTGATGTCTGCGTCTCAGTGCGAGGGCTGGCACTTTAAAAATATTGGTGTTTTACTTAAAAATCGTTGAACTTCTATATTATAATTGCCCATTCGTTTTCTATAATGGTCATCGTTAAATATTATTTTAATTTAGTTAACTAAAAGTTTGCCAAAATATTCTAGTCACTACTTGTATAATTTGTATGTAGTGTATATATATATATATAATGTGTGTGTGTGTGTGTGTCTGTGTATGTATATGTATTTTGGTGTAGGTTAATTACCAACTACTTAATGTCAATTTGTCTCTTGATTAAACATAATAAAATAAACTATAATACTATATTATATTTATTAGCTTCACACTGCTACTACGCACTTAGCAGGGGGAACTTGAGAATGTAGTGTTAAGAAACTCTTTTCTTTAAGTATCCCACTTTCAGCCAAATTCTTAATGTTAAATTGCGGAACTCAACGCTGCGCTTTGCCTCGATACCAGAGAGAAAGAGCCGAAATTATTTAATATGTCATCTTCTCAAGTGAGGATGAACCCACAACCTGTCGCTTTTATAGTTACTCGCTCAAGCTCTTTTATATTATATTAAATATTCATTATAAACTATGATATTCTTTTTCTTATGATAGAACAAGTCTTGAGACCACTAGAGTATAATATATTCCCAATTCCAATTAATTGTAATTCATTGAGTAAGATAATAAATTAATTTCTTAATACATTCTATTAATTGAAACTTAATCTCATATAACTATTAATTGGGATGGTAATGAAGATTGACGTGTTGTAATACCATGGCATTAATTAGTGACATATTGTATTGCGCCGAAAGATTTACCAATATTTTATTCTTTAATTGATTTGCGTATGTGAAAATATTTCAAATTATCTTTTATTTTGTATATGTACGTAAAAAAAATAAAGTTCATAGAAATATTTAATTTATGACAAAAAAGTATACAATAAAGTTTTTATTAAGAAAAAAACTGAGAACCAAAGATATATTTTATAATAATTACATAATGATAACATAAATTATTAAGTATTTTTCATTGTTTTCTATATTTCATTGGAAAAAATAATAAATATAGGTTAGAAGGTGAATTCTGAATGAGTTCTATCATTGAAATAGCTATATCGGATATAATCTGTATCAAGAAACTACGTAAACGATGGTCACTAGTTCAAATACATAAAAAAAATATATTTTTCTAAACCAATAGGTAGCCCTGACAGTTTGTAAGACGCGGAGAAATAGGATTAAATTAATTGTCGCATCAGTCAGGAGGGCGTCGGGGTGTTTTTTATTAGTCGAGTGCTCTCCCGCCCCGCTCTCCCCTCTGTAACGCGAGAGAGTAAATCACGAGAAACGTTGATTATGAAATATGGATATGGAATATTGTTTTTTTATTTTTTTTCATCATGCTACATCCTGGAACCTGGGAACCTAATATTAAGTCTCCGTTCCTTTTATAACTGAATTTATTGTTATTAAACAATTAAAAAGGTAGGCATTTGGTGCTATGACACTTTGTTCTCTGTTGTCTAGTCATTTCGACAATTTTCAGCCATCAATTGGGGCTCAATTTTATATCAGGTATGTTTTAATAAACATGAAATTGTAAAAATATTACTATGAGATTTTTTAAAGTTTACTTTGTGTCCCGTATATTGAAGGATTCGTTCCCACGTTCGTTTATTCTCTGTTCCCATCAAGACACTGTTCCGTTCCCCTCATTCCACATAGCGCTATGCGCTATTGTAAGATAAAAATGAAAATATTACTATGAAGCATTTCTTCGAGTGGACATCGAACTTTAAATTATTTTAAATAATGATAATATAAATATTACGTCCATTATTGTTTCCGTCCAGGATATATGTTTCCTAGTGAAACTTGATTTTAATATAGATGAATGTATATCAAAATTTGAAAGTATATATTTCAATTTAATATTTAAAATAAGTCGTAAAACCAATCAACGTCATGTCAGCAAGTCATTTTTATACGTTTTATTACAAAGGATATCCGGTCGTAAGAATAATTAGCTAAAATATAAACAAATTGAACATAATTGATTCTATTGTACCAATTATAAGTTTTTAGAGCAGAAAATAATAGTTTTTTTATTTACTTTCAGCTATTGTTTTACCTCGACGGAACTTAAAACCGTGCGTTGCTTAAACAGATTGAGAAAAGGAAAATAATGGCTGAGATTTTATATTAAAATCTATATTTTTATGTGATGAATCCATTTCAAAGAATTTGTTAGGTTAAAGACGGTTATTACATATTGCTTTTAGCTTTTTAAAATTAAATATTTTTAATATTATTGTAACTCTTTTAAATATAACAATGTCTTTTTTGGGAACCTAGTGTAGGTTCCCAAATTTCCGCTACATAATTACAACGTGAAGCTTAATAAACTCTTTCATTATGAAATGACTGACACAAAGATGCCATACCAGATGCAACTATTTAACTTATAGGTTTGCATGTTAGTAGACTAAAGAGTATAAGAGAACACGTTTGCGTATATGAAATACGGGAGAGACAAGACAAAAATGCGTTCGGGTCATGTAAAACTGTAGGATCTAACTACTAGAAAGAAAAAAGAAAAGGAAAACCGGAACGTTCCATTCAACTTATTGGTCGTTATAGTCTACGTTAACCAATTTACGGACGACGACTTCTTTGATAAGGAGCGAAGAAAGGCATAATTTCTTACAATATCTTTTACATCATCGTGATGAAAAAGATCCGTACAGATAAAATATAAACAGAATAATTAAATAAAATAGAAACAACATTAATATTATATGTTTATCTTAATGTATTAATTAGTTAAATTTCAAATTACAACCGGAAGTCAGTATAGTTTATGCGCCGATTATTTCTTATTTATTATACGTTATGAGTATTTAATTATTTATGGAACACCTTTAGAGGGAATTCATTTCTATTTAATTATTCAAATTATGTTTATTTTAGTATGCGTATCCAAACTAAGTGGAATGGAGACATAATTTTTAACTAATTTCACAAGCGTACCATTAATTTTTATGGTTTTCTACACATGTTCGTTGTAAGTAATGTAATATATTTTAATTATAAAATACTAAATTATTATCAGATGACGTTTAATTTTATGAATATTTATCGATTCCTTTGAAACTGTTGCCCCTTTCGGCTTAATTTCTATAAAGTGTTTTCTAATTCTCATTTTGAATGACCTACGTAGACATTTAATGTAGCATAAAATGAACACGCGCCTTTCAAAATCCTCCAGTTTCATAAATAAAATATATATAAAAAAAAAATGACAGATCAAAAATAATATTAACAACTGCATTTGCCATATCTGTCTTAAATATTTCGTACATCACTACCGCGCCCGCCCGATTTGTTCACGCTTTGATCTCTGACTCGATTTATCGAGATTATTTTTAACGCGATCGCCCCATCACTAGTCGGCTAGTGACGAGCGATGCACAGATTGCGTGATATTTATTGTTTTAGCTATGTTTTTGCCAATATTTATTATTGTAGTTACAAAACTGTTTATTTACTTATCGATACTTTGCGAACAAATAGGTATGTTCTTTCGAAGCAAACGAATAAATGTTAAACTTTAATTTCTTATTCATTTTAGAAATATTGTGAATAATTTTGCTTAACAGATCGCTACATTACATTTAATTAACGTAGCTTTACGCTGTATTCCGCACATAGTGGCAACTTGGGAACCTTTTGTTAAGACACTCCGTTCTCTTCCCAACTTTCCGCGGAATTTGAGGCATTTCGTAGTGTGGACGGAATTCACAGCCGCGGTTACCAGAGCGAAGAAACGAAATGATAAAATATTTCATTCGAAAATGTTTGACTTCTTCCAATGGGGATTGAACCCACGACCTGTCGTTACCAGTCACACGCTTGGGTCATTGCGCCACGACAGGTCTAAAGTAACTTATTACTTTTAATAAGGTAAATACATCATTAGTTTCCTCGAGCGTGAAACGAATTCACAACTTTTCAGTCGACTATTCCACTGTACGAATGTGAATGGTCTCTAAATATATGTAAATTTAAATATTAGTAAATACTATATATATTTATATGTTATTAATTATTTTTCTTTTAAAAGTAATTAAAGAATATAATAAATCTGTGCTCATAACAAGTATGTATATATTGCGTCTGTACATGGAAGATATGTTGAAAAAAAATTAATATAAGACGTTTATAAATGTAATAGGGCCCAAAGTAGTGATTTTTGTGATATGTTACTGGTGTAGATGCCCATCGCCCTGCACCGTCCGAATTTCAACATGTTGTTAAGTGGTGAAGGTCATCGCCACGCATGGTCTGCCAGAACGCAGTTTTTTTTCACTTAACGCTGTAGAAACCCACACATACAAGTGTAGACAGAGAGTAGTATGCCAAGACACCTAGTTCCTATCCTGATGTCAATGAAGTATAATCACTTCTGGTGGCATCACGTGTTGAGTGGCGGAACTCAACTCCGCGCTTTGTCCACTAGAGCTATACAAAAAAAAATATTCCTAAGTGTGCGAACACTTAAAATTATTACAAAATTGAACACGGGGGGATTACTGAAGCATATAGTCGTTACACGGTTCGCTTGGCATTGCAATCACTTAATAGTTTACTTATCTCAATCAGAGATCGATCACGGCTTATATAATGTAGGTTAGCCTAGGTACATTTACAAAGAGAGCCTTGTAAAGCCTCTATGTGTACAGATTGTTAATAGATTTAGCTGGTATTTTTTTATATTTTTTATTATATTTTTTTCTTGTTCGCTCGAAACGCCATTATTAAGGCACTGAAGTAAAAGTTCAATTTAACTGTGTAAATTAATAAGATTCACGCTCTATCCCGCACATGGCAAGATAGACAGAAGGAAGTCGCGGGCAATGGCCTTCAATTCGTATACAGTCTAAATGAGGTCGTAGCGCAGGGGCACAAACGTGTTACTGTATACGGCAGGTTGTGGGTTCGATTCCCACTCAAAGAAGTTAAATATTTAATGTTTTCAAATGAATAATTTATTTTTTTAATTCTTCGCTCTGGTAACAAGGCAAAGCGCGGCGTTGAATTTCCGCCAAACAACACACAATGCCACGAATTGTAAAGTGAAGAGCAGAATCGAGTGTCTTAATATTAGGTTCCCAAGTTCCCTCTGCTAACCCCGCCACGTGAGGCATGCAGCGTGAAGAAGAAAAATAATAATTCATAAACAATATTAACTTTTTTCATCTTTTCATATATAATTGTCATATATTTTTTGTTCTTGATTGTAAACGTTACAATGTTTCAGAATATTAGCGTAGTTAAACGTGAGCCAGCGCCTCTTTGATATCGTGTAACTATTAATTATTATAAATTTATTTAATATTATTATTAATAAATTATAAAATTAAGAAAAGTAAGAAAGAAAAGCATATTAAATTCCTTTGTCGTCTCTTAGAGAAATGTGTTCAGTTTAAAATTTATATATAAAGGGGTTGTATAAAGGTAAATTTTTTTTTTTTTTTTGGGTTAGAATTTGATTTTACAGTATTTGGGAACCTAATACTATACCTTTTCTATTAAGAGTGTTCTGTTCTCCACATTTCGCCTATATTATTAGAGATTGCGCTGATTGCGTGTTGAGTGGTGGCATCGAAACCATAACAATAGCTATGATTTTAAGGCTTCTTTCCATTCAAGGATATTATTTTTTTATCTTCACGCTCTATACCGAGAGGCAAAGGGAACTTGGGAACCTAATATTTAGACACTACATTCTCAGAAAGTCAGCGAACTGTGTTCCGAATTTTCGACGCTTTGCATATTTCGCGGCAGAATTCAACGCGGTGAAAAGTGAAAACACGAAATATTTAATTTTCTCAAGTGATCCTCAAGTCACAATACGCCACGGCCTGTATATATATTCTAAGCATCAGCAACATAAAACCCACTAGGATTTGAAGTCATTACCATCCACGATATATTATTACTGCATTGATATAATCCATGATATCCTCGAATACGTATTTGATCGATAAATCCCTAATTACGATTCAACATTGTGACAAAGGCAGGTACGTTGTAAGACGTACACACGCTATAATACTTTCCGTTCCCAATGCGAGATACTCGTATATAACCACGTCACGCAATGATTTGTGCGCTGACATGCTGTACACACTGGTGCGAAGAATGTGATAAGAATTTTGTTTACGTCCAAAGCAAGAAAAACTAATATATTTTAAATTGAAATATAATTTTTTTAGTGGCTATGAACATAGGCAGAAGGTGCTAAAATGAGGAGCGGAACTTAACGCTTTGTATATCAGAACAGGGTAATCCTGAGTATAAATTGAACATCCACACGCGTTTACAGCCTGGTCGTCTAGAGCTACTGAGGCTTTTCGTGGCGCAGCGGCACAAGCGTGGGCTCTCTGGCTTTCTCGCTATAGATAAAGCGTCAAGGAAAAAAATAATCAAATAAAAGGCCAGTCGGGGCACATTAGCAGAAGCCTGTGACAATAAAGCGGCTGGTTGTAGTTTCGATCATCCCACTACAGTAATAAAATAATCTCACTCTAGTAATAAAATAATTAATATTTTCAGTTCCGTGCAGTGATAACCAGGCAAAGCCAAAGGCAGTCAAAGAAGGGTTTCGGTTTTTAATGAGATCAGAGTGTCTCAGCAGAGGTTCCCAGATGTCCTACTTACCCTGGTGTATGTGGAAAACAGCGGGACATAAAAATATATATATATATATATATATATATATATATATATATATATATATATATATATATATATATATATATATATATATATATATATATATATATATATATATATATATATATATATATATATATATATATATATATATATATATATATATATATATATATATATATTACAATGCAAAATTTTAGTCAACTCTGTGTCCACAGCTATTTCAACAAGAAGCAGTTAAATAAAGTACACAAACGAACTCCGCATATAAAGGGCTCGATATGTCTACGCTTTGCCTAATGAACTATTTGAATGTTGGTCTTATTGGCCGCGAATAAATAACAAATAAATGTTCTTACCGCTGTGCGTACGCGCAGTTTAATATCCTACTTATAGAAGTATTTATAACGTATCCTTCTAAATAGATTTATTTAATCGATCTTGTGTAATATAATGAATATATATATTTAGTTAGTGGTAATGTGATTTTTTGGTTCGTTGACTAGTGATAAGTACGGGGTTTGCGTGAATTTTTAGTTTCAAAACGGTTTTTAAGGCCGGCAATGCACCTGTAGCTACTCTAATGGTACACGGGGCCGTAGGCGCTGGTAATCACTTACCATCAGGTAACACTTAAGTTAATTTGCCTTGTATTTTTCCGTAAAATAAAAAAAATATCTTACTATTTTAAGGTGGTACGCTTGAGTAAACGGGTAAAGAAGCAAATATGCATGGTGTTCCGCCACTCGATACGCAATGCCTCCAAAATTCGGCGGAAGATAAGGAAGTATTTTAATTGGAATGGAAACATTTTATACAATTACTTCTTGTTGACTAGAAGAAATGTAAAATATTTAATATTTTCTTTCTTTTTTTTTTTTTTTCAGCTTCACGCTGTATCCCGAATGAGGCTGGGTAGGCAGAGGGAACCCGGAAATCTAGTGTTAAGACACTCCGTTCCACTTCCATTCCCCACTTTCCGTCGAATTTAATATTTTCAAATAAAATATTTAATATTTTAATTTTTCCGCTCTGGTAAGAAAGCAAAGTAAAGTGTTGAGTTCCACCACTTAACAAATGTCTTAAATTTGAGAGAAAGCGGGGAACTTGTGCTAACACTAGGTTTGCGAGCTTCCTCTGACTACCCTGCCTTGTTCGGGATACAATGTTTTATAAAAAAAAGCTTAAATATCTCTCGGTTACTCTGTGTCCACAAAAACGGTCGTGTACCAATAAATTTCTACTAAAAAACGGTTTGACTTTATCAATTAATAACAAATATAACTCATATAACTAAGAACCCTCTTGGAAAATATATCTAAATACGTACATACAAACGCTGACAGTTTTTTTTTTTTTGTGTATCCCACACACGTAGGTAGGAAGGAACTTGGGAACCTAATTTTAAGACACTTCGTTCCGTTCCCCATTTTACACCGAATTTAAGGCATTTCGTGTTGAGTTAATCAACGACGCGCTTTACCATATTAATAGAGCAAAGTAATGAAAAAAGCAATAAAAATATTAAATATTTCATTTCCTCGAGTGGATATTGAACCCGCTACATATCGCATTCACCACTGAGCCACGACAGGCCTACACAACATAAAAGCAAAATGCAATACGCCACAAAAATTTCGTCCACGTACCCAAGACCTACAAATAATACCTAGCCAGTACATTCACATCGTAACAGGGGGCTTCACGTTTGATTGAATGGGAGAATTATGCAGAAACACGATTACGCTGCACTGCCTTTTGTAGGCGATATCGTGACACAAAATGTATCATTAGTTCTGTGCTACATGAATAGCGCTGTCGTTAATGGTTTTGAAAGGCTGAGAGGTTGTTTTCTATTTTTGCTTATTGCGTTTTATTTAATGTTGATGTTTATTATTATTTTTTTTAAGGAAAATAACGGCGTTGAGTTGCGTCGGTTAGCACGCAATGCGTCTAATTCGGCGAAAAGTGAGGAAAAGAGTGTCTTATCTCTATGTTCCCAAGTTCCCTCTGCCTACCATGAAATGATGGGGGTAAAGAGTGAAGCTGAGAGAGAAAATCTACATTTGTACATATTATTAGAGGCCTGTCGTGGCGCAGTGGCACAAGCGTGTGACTGTAACCGACAGGTTGTGGGTTCGATCCCCACTCGAGGAAATGCATTATTTAATATTTTCAATTAAAGTATTATTATTTTCATTTCTCGCTCTGGTACAAAGCTAAACGCGGCGTTAAGTTTCGCTACTCAACACGCAATACTTCAAATTCGGCGGAGTGTAGGGAACGGAAGTGGATCAGAGTGTCTTAACACTAGATTTCCTGCCATGTGCGGGATACGGCGTGAAACTGAGCTACGCTTTATTCCGCACATATCAGTATAAGCTGAGGGAACTTTGAATCCTAGCATTAAGATATTAATTATTTTAAATTTTTCACTTTGGTAACAAGACAAATCCACTTCGGCAGAAAGTAACATAAGTGTATAGATTATTTTTAGCCGTGTGATTTCGGCTTAGAATAGGATCACCCTGGTACTGATGGTGTCGTAAGAGGCGACTAAAGTGCGTGTGGTAGAGTCACGTTGCCAGTAATGGCAATACGCATGGGCAGACTCGACCAGATTATTACCACCCCCGGCATTTAAGACCGGCGTTAAGTAGTGGCTTTGGCCACTGCGTTTCGCATTAGGTAATGCCGGGCCCCGGTGCCCTTCCAATTTAAAGGACGGCAACGCTCCTGTAGCTCCTCGGGGCCGTGAGCGACGGTGATCACTTACCACCGGGTGACCCGTACGCTCGTTTGCCGCCTTTTAAATAAAAAAAAATAGATGGGAACGAAGTGTCAACCAGTTCTCAACTATTTTCTGGTTATCTTAATTTCGAGAGACAATCACTGCCTTTTATAACACAAAAACATTAAATAAAATAAAATAAAAAATAAAAAAAACAAAAAGTAAACCTTAACTAAAATTAATACAGACACATTAAATGCTATCTCATTTAACGATAGACAAATTTCACATTCATTCAAACGCGAGCCACGCCAAGAAATATATATACATTATTCTCATAAATTTTATTTTATACAGCGATGAAATAAATAAGCAACGTTACTGTAAGATGTCTGTAATAATTATATCGTAAAAAATCGAGTTTGTGGAACTGAATTCTGCTCGATCTGCAGACATATATAATATGTCTGGCGCAATAACTATGAAAATCAAAAGGAACAGTATAAATAATTTATGCTATATTATTATCTTATTTAAGGTTGAAGTCGCTGACTGAAAACAAGGTAGTTGTTGGTACTACTCTGACTGGTGTATAAATTATGTACTATCATATTTTTCTTTATTAAATGTTAATTATGAAATAAATTAAATATTTAATATGACAGGGAGGCAGAGGGAACTTGGGACCCTAGTATTAAGACACATTTTCTCCGAATTGAAGGTATTGCATGTTGAGTGGCGGAACTCAACGTCGCCTTTTGCCTTGTTACTAAAGCGAGTTAATGTGAGTATCATCACGGCAATTGTTTTTATATAATGTGCTCTACATGATTCATAGTTATTTCCATTTGATCACGCCGGCGAAGTCGTAATTAAAAGCTGGTAATAGATGTGAAAAAAAAAATATTCTTCTGTTAAAAATAAATACCTGTGGAGGCCTGTCGTGGCGCAGCGGCACAAGAGTGTGACTGTAACCGACAGGTTCTGGGTTCGATTCCCAGTCGAGGAAATGAAATATTTAATATTTTCAATTTGAATATTTAATGTTTCATTTCTTCGCTCTGGTAATAAGGCAAAGCGCGGCGTTGAGTTCCGCCACTCAACACGCAATGCCTCAAATTCGGCGGAAAGTGGGGAACGGAAGTGAAACGGAGTGTTATAATACTAGGTTTCACTTCCTTTCCCTCTGCCTACCCTGCCTAGTGCGGGATACAGCGTGAAGCTGAAAAAAAATAATAAAAAAAAATAAATAAATAACGAGGTCTGTTGTAGTGCGTTGAAAAAAACATATGTCTATAAATACTGTACTAATATGTCTATAAATACTGGACAAAATCGCATGAGTGGGGAACAGAGGGTCATAACACTAGGTTCCCAAGTTCCCTCTGCCTACCTTGCCATGTGCAGAATACATAAATTACGTAACACGTAAATTTACATAAAACGGTTGTAAAACGGCTGTAATTCCTTTATACACGACCATGTGAGCGACACAAGCATATGTATGCAAGTATCTACCTGAAGCCTCGAAACTCCTAAATTTGTTCATATTAAACAGTGTATTTAAATATTTATTGATATAATTTAGGAAAAAATAGACTACATTTTTTATTGTCAAATCATTTTAATGGGATTTTTTTTTATTTTGCAAGGGAACACGAGTACTCGCGGTACACTGGGAACATGGGAACGCTCCCATTAAGATACTTCCTTTGCTAACTTCATATTATAGTTTGTTATATATATATTTATATATATATATATATATATATATATATATATATATATATATATATATATATATATATATATATATATATATATATATATATATATATATATATATGTATATATTTGCGAACCTAAGTTATGTTTAACATTGTGTCTTTGATCTCCAATCTGGTAGAACTAACAATTAAGCGCAGCGTTGAGTTCCGCCACTCAACACGCAATGTCTCAAAAGTTAGGCAAAAAGTAACACTACTTACCACTAAGGTAACCACGTGTTAACACTAAGTAGTTACCCTCAGCCTATCCCGCAATACAGGAAATAGCGTGAAGCCACTAAAAAACTTAAAACAGCTCAACGAACTTGAAAACGTAGTGTTAAGATATTCCATTGAAACACTTTCTACTTTCCACCGAATTTCAGCTATTTCGTATTGAATAGCGGAACCCAACACCGCGCTTTATCTTGTAACCAGAGCGAAGAAATTATTATTTCCAGCGGGAATCAAACCAATGACCTATGGCTTTTACGGCGAAACGCCACGACAGATTAAAAAAAAAAAAACATAAAACGTTTAACCGGATGTCAACAGAACGAATCACAAGTGTTTATTAAAAACTTTTACAACACACCGATGCGATCTTCGTGATTAAATCCAAATAATGGCTTTCACTACTGCCTCTGTGAATACAAATGATCACTTTAACAGTATTTCTATAGCTTTAGATTATTACTGATTAGAGCAAAATACGGTTAAAAGAATTTGAATTAACTTGACTAGGAATTCATTTATTAGTTAGAGGCATCTATGGGGAACGGAATAAAGTGTCTTAACACTAGGTTCCCAAGTTCCCTCTGCCTTCTCTGCCATTTGCAGGATACAGTGAGAAGCTGTATCGGTTCAGGTAAAAAAAATAATTACGCTATTGAGTGACTCACAATCAATGTATAGATAACACTGATAAAGTTAGATGTAGGAAGAGTAATTAAGGAAGAATTTTCAATATTTATTTTTTTTTGCTTTACGCTGTATCCCGCACGAGGCAGGGTAGGCAGAGGGAACCCGGGAACCTAGTGTTAAGACACTCCGTTCCACTTCCGTTCTCAACTTTCCGCCGAATTTGAGGCATTCCGTGTTGAGTGGCGGAACTCAACGCCGCGTTTTTGCCTTATTACCAGAGCGAAGAAATGAAACATCAAATATTTAAATATATTTAAATTGAAAATATTAAATATATCATTTCCTCGACCGGGGATCGAACCCAGAACCTGTCGGTTACAGTCACGCACTTGTGCCGCTGCGCCACGACAGGCCTCTTAGGCCCACCCTTTACTCCCTCTACTTACCCTACTATATATGGGTTACAGTGTGAAGCCGAAAAAATGGACAATTCGTTTAACTAATCAAAGACAATGATCACTATTTCCAACCAGACGTGATAATACTACTATAGAAATACGTAACAAGCTTTATTTCAGCAATTAGTCGTATATATTCGAAAGACATAAACCTCAGTCACGAATTTGGCTTTGAATGTTCGACAGGAAAGAATAAAAACGGTTTAATTGCATCGAAACGTAAGTTATATGGAGATTAGATTATTATTGAACTTGCTTTAAAAGGTTATGAGAAATTTGACGGCGTCTTGATAGTATTGTACACAGTACAATACAAATGTAAAACAAGCATTGAAATAGATACAGACTGATAGCTGATAATAAAGAAGAACGTGCTGAGGTGGTTTGAGCACGTTAGGCGAATGAGTGATGAAAGGATGGCAAAAGAAAAAAATATATAAAGGAAAAGTGAGTGGTAAGAGAGGAAGAAGAAGACCTAGGCTAACCTTCGAAACCATGGTATCTACAATACTGGGAGGTCACATATAAAGTATGAGGATACAGATACAGCGTGAAGCTAAGGTAAGTAAGAAAAATATTATTTTTAATGTTTATTAATGGATAAACATATTAAATACCAGTTCTCGTAGAGATTATAAAGAAATTTTCTCTTGTTGCTGTCTTACAATAATTAAAAAATAAGTCATATAGCATTATCGCCTTGCTTGAAATGTATATAATAATATACGAGTAAGCAAACACTTTTAGAGCCTGAAACTGACTAAAGAAAACTCATTATTTTGAGTTCTATTACAATAATAAATGCCACCAATCATTTTTCTTGTGTATCTTTCCGGCACAGACAAAGGTTACTTACAGGTTTTTTGTTTAATCGATAGATTACAACTCAAAAATAACTTAAAATGGTTAGTATAAAATACACATCGAGCGTTTCCAGGTTTTTAATGTGACTAATATGTTCTGTATACTTTTAAATTAAGTTAATAAGTTCTTAATTTGGGCTGAAAATTATATCAACCGTAATACATCAGAAACTCTCTCTGTCTGACTGTAAATACGAGGGTTATAGCTTCAGTACTCTCTTAAGGAAATTAATTATTAACGTTTCAGTTGACAAAACAGAAAAGCACAGAATTCTGCCACTGAAAACGCAATAACTCCAAAATTTAATAGAAAGTGGAGAAAATAGTGTCCTTACGATAAGTTCCATGCCTGCCCCACTAAGAACATGATTGTAACGTCAAAATAATATAATAGCCAAAAAAATAGAGAATTTCTGCAAAGAAACCATACTTACATCGATTGTCATACAAAAAAAAAATGCCCATACCAAAATCAAATCCCCATCCACCGCCACACAAACAAATGCAACTCCAACAAAACTACTAAATCATTAACAAGCTGTATTTGTTTAATCATCCACGTCCTTATAAATCGTCGAGCAACAGCCTCGCTACGTACAGAATACCAATCGTTAGACCACCGACAGTGCATGCCATCGAGAATTTCAACTATAATTATTTTTTGCGTGACATACAGACGTACCATATAAAGCTATCTATAATACATATATGTATATAGTTTACACATACGTATGCAATTCTTTTTAACCAATTCACAGAGAAAGGGAGTTGTGTCTCTAATAATGTGAGAAATGGATAATGCTTGAGTATGATGATCTGTTAAAGCGTCTGCATGTATGTGAGTTTGATCAGAATTTTTCTATAAAATTAAAAGTTTTAAGAAGATTTTTGAATTGAATGGTGATGATGTCGAGGCCTGTCATAGTACCGAGCACAGGCGTGCAGCAAGCACCACGGGTTATGGGTTCGATTTCTGCTCCACAATATATTTCTTATTTACGTTAAAATATTTCATATTAACTTTATTTGAGGCCTGTCGTGGCGCAGCGGCACAAAAGTGTGACTGTAACCGATAGGTTCTGGGTTCGATTCCCAGTCAAGGAAATGAAATATTGAATATTTTCAATTTAAATATTTAATGTTTCATTTCTTTGCTCTCGTAATAATCGCGCAAAAGCGCGGCGTTGAGTTCCGCCACTCAACACGCAATGCCTCAAATTTGGCGGAAATTGGGGAACGGAAGTGGAACGGAGTGTCTTGACACTAGGTTCCCGGGTTCCCTCTGCCTACCCTGCCTCAGGCGGGATACAGTATGAAGCTACGTAGAAACTTTATTAAAATATTTCATATTAATTTACATAAAAAAACATTTCATACTCGTAATTCTCGCTCTAGTGTTGACGCAAAACACGGCATTGAGTTCCGCCATTTAACGTGCCATGTCTAGACAATACAACGGAAAGTGGGGAACAACTTAACACTATGTTCCCAAGTTCCCTTTGCCTATACTGCGATGAGAGAAAAATTAAAATATTATAACTCCTTGAGTGCGAATCAAGGCCGATTTCGCTCTTACAGACGAACGCTTTTGCCCCTGCTAATCTACTTTACATTACGTTTTAGTTAATTCAACAAACATAACAATACAAAAATAAATACTTGAAGTATGTTTTGGCTCAGAGGCATAAGCGTGCTACTATAATTGCGACAGGTTGTATATTCGATTTCCACTCGAGAAAATGAAATATATAATAATTTAATTTCTTCGCTTCATGGCAAAGCGCGGCGTTAAGTCCCATCACTTAACACGCTCTCTCTCAGCTTCACGCTGTATCCCGTACGAGACAGGGTAGGCAGAAGGAACCCGGGAACCTAGTGTTAAGGCACTCCGTTCCACTTCCATTCCCCACTTTCCGCCGAATTAGAGGCATTGCGTGTTGAGTGGCGGAACTCAACGCCGCGCTTTGCCTTATTGCCAAAACTTAACACGTAATACCTCAAATTCAGTAACGAAAGGAATGGGCGGCCTTAACACTAGGTTCCCAAGTTCCCTATACCTACCCTGCCATGTTAGACATACAGTGTGAAGCTAATAATAGTATATTATGCGTAAAGTTATATAGCTATATAGCTATTTCTCCTTTGATTTGCAAAGAGCAAAGTCACATGTCATTCATTAACCAACACGAACAGACCACACGTGTTGCCGGAACTGATATATATCGGGATAGCGCCATCGCCACCTCCAGGGAGGACATTGTTATTACGTGCTGCTAATGGATAATATGTAGATATGTATGTACGTTTGTATGTATATATATATATATGTATATATATATATATATATATATATATATATATATATATATATATATATATATATATATATATATATATATATATATATATATATATATATATATATATATATATATGTACGTTTGTATGTATATATATATATTTATGTATGCAGTATGTACGTGATCATTAAATGTATTATCAAATGGTCTATAATGATTTATTAGTGTAATGGTATATAAGAATAAGGATTCTTGTTTCTGGTTTAATTCTTCGCTGTTAAGAATTTTGGTTCTATCTATACTTATTATAAATTTGTAAATACTTCAAATACGTCTGTATGGAAGATTTATTAACAAAAAACAAAATGAAAAGAATGATGATAATTTAAAATATTGCCTTAACAAAATCGCTACAATTTTTTTTGCATATATATAATTTTATTCATATAGATTAGAAAATTATTAATTAGCGGGAAAAGTCACGAGCGAAGCACTAGTTATATATTAAATCAAACAATAAACACTTTACTCTTTTCTCCAAAAACGTAACTCTGTGTTGAATGACAAAACGCCAACGTCATTTCCCCCACTGAGAACTGAATCGAAAATCATTCACTCACTTAGCATCACGCTGTATCCCGCACATGCCAGGGTAGGCAGAGGGAACTTGGGAACCTGGTGTTAAAACACTCCGTTCCACTTCCGTTACCCACTTTCCGCCGAATTTAAGGCATTTTTTTATGAGTGGCGGAATTCAACTTCGCGTTTTAGCCAGAGCAAAGAAATAAAAAACATTAAATATTTAAATTGAATATATTACATTTTTATTTTCCTCGAATGGGGAAAACCATCATATTTCAAACTCAAAATAACGAACTCCAAAAGAAATATTTACATAAGCGAAGACCGAACGTTCTTTCATCAGATTATATGATCGTTTTGCCAAATAACAGGTTACAGTAGAACCGCTCTCAAACCGTCGCCGATCACGAGCAAGGCCTTATGATTTTTAATGATACCCTCTTAAATTACGGTGGTAGTCGATTGAAAGCCTGTAATAATTTTATGGGATACAAATTGCTGGGATAGATCTGATTTAGGTTCGGCTATTATAATATACAAGGTTACATCTGCGGCTTTGCTCGTGTGATCAAATAATTCATTATTTTAACATTTTGTTTTAACATTTTGAAACTGTCATTTCATAGTTTGGAAACAAAAATATTTAATTTAGCAAACATTGAGTACGTATGGCTCAATAAAACTTAACAGTGATATAAATTATATATCAGAATAAAGCATAGGCTATAATTTAAGTCACTTTTATATAATTATATTATTACCAAATTATGAAAAATATGCATAGGCATATCGTTGAGCAGTGTCGCAAACGTGGGACTGTAAACGCCACAGTAGAAAAAGAATATTTTAAATTTTCATTTATTCGCTCTAGGTTAAACGCGGCGTTGAGTCCCGCCACATAACGCAATGCCTCAAATTAGGCGGAAAGTGACTAAGGAACGGAACCCAAGGTTCCCAAGTTCCCTCTGCCTAAAGCCAAATAAACAATATGATCAATTTAAAATGACCATTTGCCACCAGCATCAAAGATGCCGCGCCCTCACAATTTATTTGACGTGTAAATCGCGTCTCAACGAGACGAATCCGCTATAGATGGCTAAAGTACGCTGAATAAGATAATCGATGTTATTTACACTGTATATTTTTTTGAGTTTGTTTGTCTTTAAAAGACTAAATAAGTGTAAGTTCGATACCTGGTAACAGTTAAACAGGCGGCGGCGTTGAGTTACGGCACTCAATACGAAATGGCTTTAGCATATGGTAATGTATTGGGAAGCATGTTTTTACGTTAGGTCCCCTTTGCCCTGTTACTAAAAATTTACTTCGTTAAGTACTCGTAAATATACTCAAATCAGTTTACAATTTTACTTTTTGTATACTTCTATGTTATTTAACATTTATTGAGATTTCTATGTTATTTAATATTTTAATTTATATATTTAATGTTTTCATTTTCTGGCTCTGTCAATGAGGCAAAGCGCTGCACTCAATGCGCTATGCCTCAAATTCTGAGGAAGGCCTTAACACTAGGCTTCAAGGACAAAATACAAAAAAAAAATACCTCCAATCGAATAAACACTACACAGAAACCATCCTTAAGCTGGAAAATCCAAACTTTGTTACCTTACAACACATCGCTTTCGCAACAAAAACGCTTATCTGCCATAATTTATTTGTTTACTCATATAAAGTATAAATAGCATCTATAATTTAATGCCGAGATTATTATTATACAAATTAACATGCACATTATGTCAATTTATCTGCAATATAACAATATATTCGTCTCGTATGCCATCGAGGTGCAGTGGTACAGTGACTGTCTCTGTTTGTAGAGGCTTTGGTTTCGGATTCGAATACAACTCGGGGAAAAGATTATATAGCTTCACGCTGTATTCCGCACATGGCCGGGTAGTCAGAGGTTAAGTTTTGGGGCTGACTTTTAGTTTAGTTATATTCTATTCGCATTAAGATACTGCCGTTTCTCCAATTTACGTCGAATTTGAGGCATGCTGATTGGCGAAAATCAACGACGAATTTTGCCTTGCTAGCAGAGCAAAGAAATGAAAAGAATTAAATATTTCATTTCCTCGAAGAGTCGCGTTTCCAGTCACACGCTTGTGCCACTGCGCCATGACGGGCCTCAAGATTATATAGATATATTTTCTTTTGCAAAACCAAGGCAAAAGAGTGTATGGGTCACCTGTTGGTAAACGATCACCGTTGCCCACAACTGAGGAGCTACAGGCACGTTGTCGTCTTCGTTCAATCCATATCTCCGCTCTGACCAGACACAGTGCGGCGTTAGGTTACGTACAACAAACAACATTTCTAAGACATTTAGAAAATGGAGAACGAAGTGTCTCAACACTAACTTCATCTTAACTCTCTACATCCGGTACAATATATCACAACGTAAATAAAATCCTAAAATCCAATTTGTATATTATCAACAGAAATACACGAAAATATGTCATTATTATTAATTACCTCGTAAATTTGTCAAAAGAACACTTTCTAGCTTTATCGTGGCCAATAATTCTTTAATAATATCGTACATAACTGATAACAGCGCGTCGAGTGATAACAGACGTGTCATAACCCCCTATTAATTGCCTTATATTTTTTCCCCTATCGTATGTATCTAAAAGCTATCAATCACACTCGTAAGTGTAGAAATTACGTTGAATTATAAAATGTTTGTTAAGCATTCAAATTTAACATTTTTTATATCTTAACTGCTGTTTGCTTGAGAAATAATCAGATTTTTTATCTATTGTGTACTTGAGGCATATTTTAAAATAGTCTCTATCAGCTTCACGCTGTATCCCGCACTAGGCAGGGTAGGCAGAGGGAACGGAAGTGGAACCTAGTGTTAGGACACTCCGTTTCACTTTCGTTCCCCACTTTCCGCCGAATTTGAGGCATTTCGTATTGAGTGGCGGAACTCAACGCCGCGCTCTGCCTTATTACCAGAGCGAAGAAATGAAACATTAAATATTTAAATTGAAAATATTAAATATTTCATTTCCTCGACTGGGGATCGAACCCAGAACCTATCGGTTACAGTCTCACGCTTGTGCCGCTGCGCCACGACAGGCCTCAACAATTTTAAAATAGTCGTAACTGGAATGTAAGTAAGTTATACAATTTATAGGCTATGGAGCAATGGGATAGCGCAATGAGACAAAACGTGGCGTTGAGTTCTGTCACTCGATATTCAATGTACGTAATCGCGTTGTGCGCCGAACAGTGTCTATTCTGATATATGTCAAAAACATACACAATATGTTAAGATTTATAGGAAACCCAACGTTAAGATACTTTGATAAATTAGGATACTCCAGTTGCCATTGTTCAACTCTTGAAGCATTGTTCGTCGGGTGGCGCTCAACGCCGCGCGTTGCCTTGTTCCCAGAGCGAGAAAATGTAAATATTCAAAATGTCATGCTCCCAAGTGACAATTTATTGGCCCACGCTTGTGTTTCTGTGCCATGACGCCCTCAAAAATGTATTGTTTAATTATAATTAAGATCTCCAGGAAGTAATAAAAGACTTTAGAATCAGTTTAGAAGCTAAAATGATAATTCTTATCTATATTTTTTACTAAAATATCACATATCATTCTTAATATTTCTTGTACTTACTTTGTAATTGTATTTACCTTTCCTTATATTTAAATAACCTAATTTACATTAACATATGCTAATATATAAGAAATGTTACACATACATATATAAAATTACTGAAATACAACGTAATCACTCAAAATATTATAAAAATTGATATTGATTAAAGCTTTGCAAAAAAGGCAGCATTTTATGACAATATTTAATTATGTGTAATTATTTATAATGTTTATTCTAGATGCAAATATTTTATGCTTTCATCTCTTCGCTCTGGTACCAAGGCAAAGCGCGGCGTTAAGTTCAATCACTTCACACGCGGCGCTTCAAATTCGGCAGAAAGTGGAAACAAGAACGGAGTATCTTAACACTAGGTTCCCAAGTTCCTTCTGTCTACCCTGCCATTTGCGGAATACACCGTTAACTTACAAAAAAAATGCAAAGTAAAATCTTGTTTGTACTGGGTTACAACTGGACTACAATACTACATTGTGCAGAAACATTACACACACAACCACACACACACACACACACACACACCCACACACACACATGAACCCCACACAAGGACTCACCCACACACA
Organism: Eueides isabella; assembly: GCA_019049475.1. Classification (NCBI taxonomy): domain Eukaryota; kingdom Metazoa; phylum Arthropoda; class Insecta; order Lepidoptera; family Nymphalidae; genus Eueides; species Eueides isabella. The sequence goes on from CM032392.1 coordinate 1,708,478, forward strand.
CGCACATTCATTTTTCACGAATTGACAGTATCTTTCAAATTCTTTCCCTTAGTTTCAGGTAAAATAACGCACGATAAAGCGGCTACAAGTGAAATACCGCCAAAAATCGCTGACGGTATCCAATTGGGCGATATGTTCGCTATGAAAGGGGCGACCATCGCCCCAAGTTTAGCTGCTGCTGACGCGAACCCGAACGCCATGTTCCTCAAAGTGGTTGGATACAACTCCGCTTCGTATACGTAGATCACTGCAAATGATACGGACACGGCGGCAAAGCCTATAATACCCAAGGCACTAGTCGACCAGTGTCCTTGTGGTGTGAATATTAGGAGAATCATAGTAAGTCCTGTTAACACTAATGTGGCCATGAGCGAACTTTTTCGGCTGTACATTTTGGTTATTACGATTTCGGTTGGACATAGTGGTAGCTGAAAAGAAAAAAAAATACCTTATACTCACTCAGCTTCACGCTGTATCCCGCACGAGGCAGGGTAGGCAGAGGGAACCCTTGAACCTAGTGTTAAGACACTCCGTTCCACTTCCGTTCCCCACTTTCCGCTGAATTTGAGGCATTGCGTGTTGAGTGGCGGAACTCAACGCCGCGCTTTGCCTTATTACCAGAGCGAGGAAATGAAACATTAAACATTTAAATTGAAATAATTAAATATTTCATTTCCTCGACCGGGGATCGAACCCAGAACCTGTCGGTTACAGTCACACATTTGTGCCGCTGCGCCGCGACAGGCCTCTCACTTAAATACCTTATAAAAAGTCTCTTAAATACCTTATAAAAAAGCAGAAAAAAGCCATTTTTTTTTTAACTTCACGCTATATCCCGTTCGTTACAGAGTAAGCTGAGGGAACCTGAAAACTTATTATTAAAACTCTCTTATTAAGACTATTTCGTTCTACACCTTTCTGGCAGCGTTGTGTGTTAAGTGACGGTACTCAACGCCGCGCTTTGCCTCGTAACCAGAGTGAGGAAATTAAAATATTTAATATTTAATTTCCACGAGTGGCTATCGAATCCACAACCTATTGAATTTACAGTCACAACCTTAACACTTTGCGCAACTACTGGTCAGATTTCTTTTTATATTTTTAATATATATTTTTTCATTTAAATGAACTTTACGTATGTATAATAAAAAAAATATATTAACTCAATAATATAATAGCATTATAAACTGAACAGTAAACGTAAAATAAGTACTTAAAGCTATATATTTCTATAAATAAGCCTTTTATATCGCTTCGAAAACGAAAACGCTATGCTAACACCACTCGTACGATATTTCATACTTAAGTGACAAGACGCAATAAACTTTGTACTACAGCTCACAGAAAACAGTAGCGGGGGCCTATAAAATATTAATCGGCTTTATATTTTAATAGTAAAAATGAAAATTGAGGCCTGTCGTGGCGCAGCAGCACAAATGTGTGACTGTAACCGACAGGTTCTGGGTTCGATCCCCGGTCGAGGAAATGAAATATTTAATATTTTCAATTTAAATATTTAATGTTTCATTTCTTCGCTCTGGTAATAAGGCAAAGCGCGGCGTTGAGTTCCGTCACTCAACTCGCAATGGCTCATATTCGGCGGAAAGTGGGGAACGGATGTGGAACGGAGTGTCTTAACACTAGGTTCCCGGGTTCCCTCTGCCTACCCTGCCTCTTGCGGGATACAGCGTGAAGCTGAGTATGAAAATGTCTAGGATCGACTTCATATGGATTAATGTTTCATTCTTTTATTACTTCAAAACCAGGATGCTCCGTGACGTTAGAGTTAAACGTAAAAGTGTACGATAAAACAACGCAAGAATCGCTCGCTCGCCAGTTCAACCTCAATTTGAATGGACATTTTAATTTTATGATACATATAATTTTAACATTTCTCGCTATGCAGAAATCATGTACGGTGTTTAATTCCGCCAATCAACATCCATTGTCTAAATTTACGTGGGGAGTGGGGAAGTGGACAACGAAATGTCTTTACTGCGTGTGTGATGTTGACCAGGAGTTAGTTACCATAAACCAATAGGATCATTATAATACATATAATTAGTACTTATGCTTTCGGCTATATTAGCATAACATATAATACAATTGGTCTGTCGTGGCGCAGAGGCACAAGCGTGTGACTGTAAAAGCGACAGGACAGGACTTCACCCGAGGAAGTGAAATTGTTAATATTTCAATTTAAATATTTAATGTTTTAATTCTGGTAACAAGGCAAAGCGCGGCGTTGAGTTCCGCCACTTAACACGTAATGTTTCAAATTCGAGAAAGTAGAGAACAAAATTAAGTATCTTAACCCTAGGTTCCCAAGTTCCCTCTGTGCCTATCCTGCCATGTGCGGGATACAGCGTGAAAATAAAAAAAAGAATACAACCAAACTTCATACGATCCTATCGAAACACTCACCTGCATTAATCCCAAAATAGCAACAGTTATGAATACATTATCGCTCAGCAAAGTAACATATTGATATATCCCATAGTAGGTGGTGCCTACAACTGTCCAAACACACAGTGTCGACATCGTAATGTATCTCAGCTCTTTTGTTCTGAAAAAGTCAAAGTAACTCGGACATATTTTGTCGTTTTCCTTTATATTCATTGCTTCAACTTTCTTCGTGACAATTTCCTTGATATTTGTGGTGTTCAAATTATTTCTGAAACAAATTTTTAGTGTAAATAAATAAATCTTCAGGAACTAAAATACATTTTTTTTTAATTATCCAGTGTCTCTTCATTATAAATGAAATATATTTATACTAATGACTTAACTACAGTAAGGTTTGCATACAGGGGAATGAGGTATTTGACATCTGCCATGGATTAGGGGCACAAAAATGTGACTTTAAACTCAACAGGTTGCGGGTTCTTCACTCGAGGAAATGAAATATCTAATATTTATAATTTAAATATTTAATGTTTTCATTTCTTCGCTCTGGTTATAAGGCAAAATGCGTTGAGTTCCGCGATTCAACACGCTATGCCTCAAATACGGCGGAAAGTGGGAAACTGAACGGAGTAGAAGAAGAACTTAACACAAAGTTCCCAAGTTTCCTCTATCTACCTTGCCATATGCAGGATACAGTGACAAGCTGAACAACTGACGTTGACGAAAATAAGGAACGAAATGTCTTAAAGACACTTTACACCTTACTTCTCGGACTAAAAATATTTCAAATAAATAATAACAAAAACTTACAACTTCGCAGCTCTTTCCAATACATGAACAGCAGCATCAACCCTACCCACTGATATCAACCACCTCGGTGATTCTGGTACAAAGCAGATTAAAACCAAAATGAAGACACAAGACAAGCTGAACCCTAGCAAATAACTGTTCCATGTGGGTAGGAAGTAAGCGAAGAGAGCTAACGAAGACTCTGCTATGCCATCAGGTAAAATACACAGAGCTCCAGCGACTTCTCTGTACCGTTTGCCTATAATCTCCATAACAACTGGTACGCATATTATCAAGGAACCTCCTGATGCCACACCACTTATGAACCTCAATGTGTTGAACATCCAGAATTCGGTTACGAATGATGTGGGTATCATAGACATGATGTTCAGGACGGTGGATAGCAGGAGAGCGACGCGACGGCCAAATCTGCAATTTAATAGAATATTTAATATTTGTAAATGTTTAAAAGGAGTTGAAAAGAAAAATTCTTTTTTTAGATAACGATAAAAAAAAATGAAGTGAGCGGGATATGAACCCACGGCTTTCGATCAGTTCTCTATAGTGAAGTACTTAGCATTTTTTTAAAACCGAAGTGTAGTTAGAAAAAGTAGGAGTAACCATGATGATCGTGGGTTGAATGATCCCATGGATAAAGATCGTATGTATTAAATATTTTTGAAACTATTGTCCTAGCAAAGAACTGCCTCTGACTGTAAACACAGCGATTGTAAGGTAATTTTTTATTCATTTGGTAATAAAGCAAAGCGCGGCGTTGGGTTCTGCCATTCAACACGCAATTCCTCAAATTCGGCGTAAAGTGGGGAACAGAAGTGGAATGGAGTGTCTTAACACTAGGTTCCCGGGTTCCCTCTGCCTAACCTTCCTCGTGCGGGATACAGCGTGAAGCTATAAAAAAAGTAATCAGGAGCATAAATATAATAATAATAATAATCAATGAAAATAATTAACATTATTTTTTTATTCTCGCCGTGATAACAAGGCGAGGTTTTGAGAGGTGTTGAGAGTTTAATAGGTTCCCAGATTCTTTCTGCCTACTTTGCCACATAAAGGAACAAGTAGCAAAGTAGGCAGAGGGAATCTGGGAACCTATTGCTAAGACATTCCGTTCCCATTAAGACATTCCAGACTTTCCACCGAGTTCTGGGTACATTGCTTGTTGAGCGGCGGACCTGAACACGGCACTATACCTCGTTTACCAAAGCAAGGCAATGTTAAATATTTCATCCCATCAAGTGACGAATAAATCTATAAACTGTCTCGTAAAGAGTGACACCTTTTTGCCGCTGCGCCATGGCAGGCCTCAAGTAGGTAACTTCCATATAAAAGATATTCTATATTCTCATTAGGTAGTTAACGCTATCTATAAAACTAAGCTTGTGGATCAGTTACTATTGCTTGTTCAAACAATGTAACAGAACAAACAATACGATTCTTGTTTTATTATATCACATTCTAACGATCACATCTTTATGTTTTTACTGAATTATATAAAAAAAATTGAATTTGCTAAAAGTAAATTAATTCTTAATGCGTATTCTTAAATGAGAATTGAATTGAATATTTCAATAATAGGGAATTCTTTTTACAAATTAAAACTCTTAAGAATTTTCACAATAGGTTATTATTTGTTACTTTTTTTTATACCTTCACGCTATATTCCGCACGAGGCAGGGTAGGCAGAGGGAACCCGGGAACCTAGTGTTAAGACACTCCGTTCCACTTCCGTTCCCCACTTTCTGCCGAATTTGAGGCATTGCGTGTTGAGTTGGAGTATTGTTTCTATAATGAATATAAATTTATAATAAATCTAGAAAGAAGAAGATTGAGCCTCTTTTTTTTTCAAAGCATCATTAAATAACCGACCAAAACGAGATGCATTTATGATGATGTCCTATTCCGCAAGCAATCCAATTTCAATATAGGAAATTTCACGTTAGATTCGCGATAAAATTATACAAAGAAATATTTTTAAATAAATAATACACACGCTAGTTTATAGTACAGTATCAGTATAGTTTCGTTAGTTTAGTCAAACATGATAAGATCTTCTACTTTTTATAATTTTTATATAAATATATGTCTATATTATTTCAAATACATTAAAAAACGTCATTTCGATTTACTTGACTTTTTTTTATATATTGAAGTTAATTTACATTTATAGAGGCCTGTCGTGGCGCAGCGGCACAAGCGTGTGACTGTAACCGACAGATTCTGGGTTCGATCCCCAGTCAAGGAAATGAAATATTTAATATTTTCAATTTAAATATGTAATGTTTCATTTTCTACGCTCTGGTAATAAGGCAAAGCGCGGCGTTGATTTCCGCCACTCAACACGCAATGCCTCAAATTCGGCGGAAAGTGGGGAACGGAGTGTCTTAACACTAGGTTCCTGGGTTCCGTCTCTGCCTACCCTGTCTCGTGCGGGATACAGCGTGAAACTACAAAAAAATACATTTATTGAGTTGTGTTATGAAAATGTTGTACGAGCTTAAGTAAAACAAAGTTATATTTATGATATAGAAATATATTATTTATTATATCTTGCTCTGATCTAAATACCAAACACCCTTCGGCGTCGGGTTCGGCCACTTAACACGCTGTCTCGAAGAGAAACAACAACGAAATACAGCGAATTATAATACCAAATGTCCGGTAAACTTATACGGTTATAATAAAATATATATGGGACATTTGTAACAAGTCCAAAGAAAAATTTATCAAATTATTGTACCTATGCCTGTTTGTCCATTTCACCTTTTATTAGTTGACAAACAGGTTTACAGGTTAAAATAGGGGGTTAAAATAAGGTAATTATATATTTCATATTTCGCTCTCGGGCGCGGCGTTGAGTTCCGCCACTTAACATGCAATGCCTTAATTTGGCGAAATTTAGAACTACAAGAGTCTTATAATAAGCAGTGGTAATCCTAGTAGTAGGAAGATTCTTATGGACATTATATATATGCATTAATATATATAATTTCACTTTACTCTTATCATTTGAATCATATATAATTTTATCATAAAATACACAATAGTGGATAAAAACTGAACAATTATTAGTTTATTGTTAATAGTCTACATTACAATTAATCTGGAGATTGTTATTGTATGTATAAATTTTCTTTTGTGCTTGGAACCTTTTCGTGGCGCAGCGGCACAAACGTGTGACTATAAGCGACAGGTTGTGGGTTCGATCTCCACTAGAGGAAATGTAATTTTCATATTACACAAATTAAATACAAGGAAACCGCAGCGTTGAGTTCCGCCACTCAACACGCAATTCGGCAGAAAGTGGGCACCGGAAGTGTCTTAACTCTAGGTGCACAAATTCCCTTTGACTTCCCTGTCGTGTGCGTGAACATAAGCTAACGTTAGTTTCACGTTCTCCACGGATCGAGAGACACGTGTGACTGGAATTCAACGTTTTGTTTTTCAACGTTTGTTTTGTCAAGTTTTTCAGCTTCACGCTGTATTGACTCTACTATCCCGCTGATAGCATGGTAGGCAGAGGGGACTAGGGAACTTAGTCTAAAGATACTCCGTTCTCATTGACAAAGTTTTGCCTCTTAATAAATAAAAAAAAATATTAAGCATAATTTGCATCCGCCACAACTTGTAATGCCTCAATTTGGCCGAAAGTAGAAAACGCAAATGGAAACAGACTCCCAGGTTCCCGCTTCGACCACAACGACTACTACATTTTTAAGTTGTAATAAAGCGTGTAAGAATTTTGACTTAGCTTGGTGAGAACGAATGGCTTAGTTGGTCAGAGCGCTTGGACGGTTTCCAAGAGGCGCGGGTTCAAATCCTGCTTCGTTTCAAAATTTAGTACGCTTTTTTAAATTTGAGTTTAGTATGTTCTAATTACTTCAAAGTGGAAATCATTAAATACCAATTATTAACAAGTTATTCATATTTATATAAATTAAAATTCGATTAGTAAAATTGCTGTTTTTTTTTATTTTATTTTAAGAATTATTATTTATTTAAGATCTTAATAAATAAAAAAAAAAAAAATGTAAAAAGTAAGTGTTACAATGAGAAACGGAGTTTTAAAACTAGGTTCCCAGGTTCCCCGCGTCTACTTCCCCGCTATGTGTGGGGTACAATGTGAAGCTAAAATAACAATATCACAACAAAAATAATAAAGGCTGTTGTGTTTTATAATAAAAAAAAAATACCTGTCTGACATCCATCCAAATAAGGAGACACCAAACACCAAACCCAGCATCAGAATCGTTTGAGTCATACTCGCGAGCCACGATCTCTCGCAAATCAGTCCAAAATCCGAAATAAGCGTGGTCTCCATAACGTCCGAATGGTAAACATATTTAGAACAATTCTTATAACAAGTCATATTTTCCGCAACAATATCAGCATTTCCTTGGAACTCCGAACAGGAGAACTTCGTTACGGGAGTTAAAAAAACCACCGACGTCATGTTCCCCATCGCCAGGAACCTTGTCAGACATGCTGCGGAGCACACCAACACTTGCCACAAACCGACAGCACCTATCGTCTCCTCTATATAATCACTGTCACAATCAGCTTTCTCTTCATCATTTATCCGATCTTCGGATAACTGTTTCAACTTCATTTTTGGTGTAAACAAAAATAATATATCAAATTGAATATAATTTATGTATGATAATGCGTCATTTGTGGACGCTTACAACTAAATACGGCTGTATCGTTGTATTCAGTTGAAGGAACTCGTATCACGTTTGAAATACTTGAGGTATCAGCGAATTTCACGTTTACTGTTCAGCGATAAGGCTGAATTTTAATCCCCATACATTACATTTATTATAATGCCTTGGCATATGTGGAGCGATGCGTTTAAAAGTAGTCTAATTATGCATGGTAAGTGAATTTGTATTAATATTTTTGTATTATCATGTTCAAACATATAAAATGTTTAACAAAAACACGTGAGTTGGCTACGGTAGTATTATTTTATTTAAGATCCATTCATTACATTTTCCATTTTTAATGTGTAATTTTGATTTATTTCTTAGATAGAACGCAGTGTTTAACTCCACCATCTCCACATGCGGGGTGTCTTGAAAATTTGGCTGTGAGTAAAAAACAGAGTATATTATAAATAGGTTTTTAAAGAATTACCTACTAAATGCGGGATAAAGCGTGAACCTAAAAAAATCCTTAATGTATGTCAGGAACATTTACTTGACAGACAGAAAATATGAGTTGTAAATAATATACATATATACTAGTGCTATCATTGAGTTTTAAGTGGCAGAACGATATTTTGCACAAATCTCTACTTGTACAAGATTATAAGAATTTCAAGGTAGCTTATAATTTAGTGATAAGAGCGATATTAACCAGTTTGTAAAACATCCAGGTTCAAATCTTCGGGTGTCTAATTGGATGGGGGAAATGATTTTTTTAAAATTAAAATATAAGTTAGGAAGGAAGCATGCCCTGCCGCTGAGGCGTATGTAAGCGTAACAGCTTATGAGTTCAAATTCTACTCCAAATATTTAATATTTGTTTTTTAACTCTGGTAGCTAAGCAAAGTGCGCCGTTGAGTTCCACAACTTAACTACGGCGGAAAGTGGGTAGCGGAAGTGGAACAGAGTGTCTTAACACTAGGTTCTCGTTTTCCCTCTGCCTACTCTGCATCGAGCGGGATACAGCGTGAAGCTAAAAAAAAAGTCGGTAACCGGAGTGTCTTAATATTAGATACCTAGTTCTTCAGCTTAAGTGATTTATCACTCAGTTTATACACAAAACAATGCATTCACGCAATTTCATTATATAAAACTTTTTCTTTAAAGCTTTTTTTTTTCAAAACACATTACTAATACAAGCGATGTATAAATAGATTTACGACTCCGGCCATAATGATATACAGACAACAGCCGCCCGTCATGTACTTTATTAATGATAGCCCATTCCCACCACTCACTCGTTTTCGACTTTAATGCTATAGTAATTTGTAATTTCGTCTCATTTTGAACCACTCAATAATTTTCTGTAGGATTCTTTACACGATGCGTTATATCGTGCCGTTTGGTTTTAGGGCTATTAGGTTGAATTGTCCGTCCTAAAGACTTTTTTTGAAAATGGAAAGAGTTTTTTCAGAGGGCGGAGAGAACAACTAAGGAGGGACCTAGTGTTAAAACACTCTGTTCCGATCCCCACATTCTGCTGAATTTGAGGCATTGTATGTTGAGTGGTTGAACTTATCGCCGCGCTTTGCCTTATTACCAGAGCGAAGAAATGAAAACATTAAATATTTTATTTGAAAATATTATATATATTCATTTTTCCGAGTGAGAATCGAACCCACAACCTGTCGCATTTACAATCTTTTGCCTAAGCCACGATATAGAGGATATATTAGATATTAAAAGTAAAAAAGAGAAAAAAAAAACAAAAATTTTAAATAATATACAAAAAAAAATTTTACCATTATTTTGGTCACGAGCTCAAATGATGAGATCTACTACATATATGATATCCTAGATACTATGTATCAATGTTTTACAAACATAATCTTGATATTATTATAGATAAATGTGAGTGGAAGATAATACCCGTGCAAGGTCGGCTTTCGTCTAGATCATTGTGTGTATAAGTGAAAAAGGTAAATAAAAAAAATTCTACAATTATTGTTCATATATTGTTTAGCATATGATAAAAGTTTTTTTTTTTTAATTTTATATTATTATATATTGTATTTAAAGCAATGTTTACGTATTTATAGAGAATATTCCAATAAAATTGATATTAATGGAAATATTGTTAGAATAAATACTGTAAACGTGACGATTGTGCTTTCTTTTCCTATTCGGTGGTAGGTGCGGAAAAAAAGGATCTTAAAACTAGTTTCCAAGGACCCCTCTGCCTACCCTGCTGTAAATGGGATATAAAACAAATATACAAAATAATGTAATTTTATGTTATCGTAATATTTATAATGCATTGAAAAAATATATGACCTTACCAGAAAAGTCATATCGTGCCTCTTAACTTTACGCTGTAACTTTACGCTGTAGAGAGAACTTGGGACCCTAGTATTCAGACACTCTGATCAGTTACCCACTTTCCACCGAATTTTAGGCATTGTGTATTGAGAAGTGGAACTCAACGCCGCGTTTTCCTTGTTACCTATGGCGAAGAAATGAGAATATCAATTATTTTATATGAAAAAATCTTTAAATATTTCGTTTCTTCGAGTGGGAATCGAACCCATAACCTGTCGTCACTACGACAAGCCTAGATACGATATCGATCGTGTCGTATCGCATACACTAAATACAATTCCAAGGTTCTAAAGTCAATCCGACGCGACGGCGAAGCTCGTTACGTCGAGCACGGCAAGCAACATATAATCACACGTCAGTGGTTCACAACCTGTAATTTACAGCACTTTTAACCCTCTCAATCAAGTAAACGCCGGTATAGTTTTTATTTTAAGTTAATGTGACTTGAAATTCGTCTTGGTCTTTTTACACAATGTACTTAAATTGCGTTTACTCGAGTACGTATGTTGGTGTAGTTACACGTCTTTTTGAGAGTATTAAGAAAAAAACAAATGTAAAAGAACTGATTTTGGAATATTTCGTTTTTTTTTTTAAGTATAGATTTTTTCTGTTTTAATAATAAGCACACTCATGGTTTTCACCATGTCCGGTGTTTCTCGCAACATTAATTTTAATCAAAGATCAAAAATCTGCCATGAAAGAACGATCCTATGATTTAACTGCTCGGAATTTATGTCTAAAATTCGTAAACGAATATCTGATACTGAAATATATCCCATAGAAAATCAATCAAAGAATTCAAAGAAAAATCTACCTACATCAAAAACACAAAAACGAACAAAATTATTAGCCCAAAAAGGCAGTCGAAACACTTAACATTCTCAAAACAAAAGTACCACGGCACGGAACATGGTTTCCTCGAGCTTGGGAGCTAATAACCAGAATTACGCCTCCGCTGCACTTATCTAAGGATTTATAGTCCCCTAAGGCCACCTTCAACTGGTCATTACGGTGATTCCAACCGTCTCTCTTGTCATAATTTGTCGGGAAAATTGAGCATCTATCTGATTCTTCCGTACTATGAATTTAGTATAGTTAGAGCTCAGATTTTGAAATTCATTTTTGATGAAGGGGAACCTATGGTTTTTTTTTCCCGGAACCTAAATTGTTCGTACTTCGCTTACCACTTTTCGGTCATTTCCGAAGTATTTCACGTAATTTGCGTTTTATTTTTATACCGTTAAGTTAATAACAAGAAAAAATAGAGACTCTACATTTAAAAATATTTTTCATAATGTGTTCTGTTATGTCGATCTGTAGCCACATTTTTTCCACCTAATATCTAAAGTATGAAAATATTTAAAATGCCATACATTTAATACACAGACACGTGTGTAAATCTAACTAATAACAAAAATTTAGATGGCCTAAAACAGGAATTCAAAAATTACTTTACAATAAAAAAACATTAAATTTGCTCAACTTCTTCTTCTTAGCTAGCTGTTTCCTGCATATGGCAGAGTAGACAGAAGGAACTTGAAAATTTAGTGTTAAGACACTCCGTTCTGTTTCCCACTTTAACCAAATTTGAGGCATTGCGTTCTTAGTGGTGGAACTCAATGGGCTTGCCTTGTTACCAGAGCGAAGAAATGAAAACTTTAAATTTTTTCTTCGAGTGGGTTCCAACCCACAACCAGACGTCACACGCTTGTGTACCTGCGCCACGATAGGTCTCAGCAACAATGAAATAAATATTAATCACGCTGTATCACGCATTAAGCGTCAGCCATTTGTCTACGTACAGCACCGTTTACAAGCAAAACCTAATGGTAAGAGGTTCGTTTTCGTCAATTTTTCGAGACATTTCGTGTTGAATAGAGAAACTTAACGACACGCTTTGTCAGAGCGAGAAAGTAAAAACATTGCATTCCCCCACCTTGGAATCGAACCGATGACCATTGTATTTAGTAAAACACTATCTCCGAAAATTTTGTACTATGTTTAACATTTTACTTACCTGAGTCTTAAATGGTGTTTTTGGCTTTCCTAAATGAGCACTTATCCACTTAACTGGTTTTTTCCACTTAACTTTTTGCCCCACATAGCAAAGTAAGCGGGGGAAACATGGGAACCTACGCTAAAGTACGTGGTTACCGGAGTGTCTTAACACTAGGTTCCCAGGTTTCCCCTCCCTTACTATACTATATATGTAACATGTAGCGTAAAGCAAATAGCCGTAAATACTTTTTATACCATAAAGACGTAAATTCAGAAGCCCAAACCATTCGATCCCATTTTATAATTTATATTTTAATTTACCGCCGAAATAACTCGGGCTGAATGCGACTGACGTCTTCAAGTCCGCGCCTGTCGTTAATTTTTCAAAGGAGTTTTTAATCAGTTGTGAAACGATTTATAAATTAAACAGGGGCCCTGTTATGAAGAAATTGTGAGTGTTTGGCTTGTTTCCATTGGAATGTCATTTTTATATTTTTACTATGTTTTAAAGTGTTATTCCACACTTAGGACAGAAAAATAAGTAATATTTTTAAATTTAAGTTTAGTATGTCATTTTTATTTTGTTTTTTTTTTTTAAGAAAACAATAATAAATGCGAAGTAGAGATTAAGATCAATGTCAGTTCAATTTCCACTAGAATAATGAATGATGATTTGCAATTATTTGATCTGGTTACGGGACAAAGCGAGCCCACTTGCGCCCGCGCATGAATACGTACCGTAACTTAACAATGTTACTTTAGTATAGCGGAAAGCAGAGAAACGGTTGATCTAAACGCTAGTTTTTTTTTTCAGTTTTTTTATTATCTTTTTTACTATTTTTTACTTTACTCAAAGGCAAATTAGTATTAAGACACTCCGTTCCCATAACAGCACTTCTCATATATCTTTATTCGAGTCAGTATTTGTTGAGATAGAAACACGTAAAATACAATCGTCCCAATACTTCCTTCACCACCTAATTCTCAAAAAATGAAACAAACAATACTAAACTTAAATTTAAAAAGCGTATAAAAAATTTTGAACGAAGCAGGATTTGAACCCGCGCCTCTGGAATACCGTTCCAGCGCTCTGACCAACTAAGCCATTCGTTGTCACCAAGCTCCGTCGAAATTCTTATACGCTTGTTACAATTTATTTATGTTGTTAGCATCTCTGTAGGGAGATTTTTATAAATTTCCGCTACCCGTTTTTTCTGTCCTAAGTGTGGAATAACACTTTAAAACATAGTAAAAATATGAAACAAACAATCCTAATATCGTACCGGACGACACAACGGAAACGCGCGTACAAGAAATATGAGCGGAAAGGATCTCTCCGCGAAGCTGCAAATTTCGTCATCAATTATCATTATTAGGGAGCATCGCGACGCGGACGGTAATTGAGTTTTATAAATGGCCGCCGTCTCGTAAATACTTTGACGCACAAATGTGTGTGCAGATGTGTTTATTGTATATTTTTTATTTATATTTTTGTGTGTTTGTGATTTTCAGATCGTTTTTTGGGGTATATATTTTTTAAATCTAGGCTTTAGGATTTGATTGCCTTTTGGCGAAGTGGAATCTATATTTACAATAAATCTGTAACTCATCAATGTCCCTTAGCTTACTTTGATATTTATATAAAAATAAAGAGTTTCTTTGGTTATTTTCAGGAACTAAAATTTATAAACTCATGTTAACAGTTTTGCCGTAGCCCACTTTACCTCCGATCAGAAATACACAAATTCTTCAATTTGACTGACCTTATCTGGCTGACTGGCCATTGAATTGGAATTTCCCAAATAAATCCAATTCCAAATAAAAAACATAAAATTTCAAAATACCCATAATTAGAACAGCTAACAGTACAAAATGCACGTGCTCGGCTCACTTTTGTCTCGCCTAACTACGGTCATCATTCTTTGTCTCACAAATGAAGGGGCCAATTTTGTTTGAATGTTATTATTATTTTCTTAATCGCTCACATTTAAGAACAAAGGTTTAACGCTTAAAGAAAATACATTACCTATGGTTTTAATGTCCAGCTATCACTCAAGAGAGGCTTAATGAGAATATTTGTTCGCTCAACGCTTGTTATTAAAACTGTTCATTGGTCATACGTTTGCAGTGGAAAATTTTCTTAAAGTAAAATAAAAAAAATAATATTGGAATTGAAATATGTGAGACTATGTGATCGGGGACGGTAATGAGTTGAATCTCTGCTTTTACTTCTTGTGTATACCTCAGCAGGGTTGGCAGAGAGATCGTAGTGTTACGACACTCCGTTCCACAGTCCCAATTTTCGAGATACAATGAGTTTAGTGGTGGAACTAAACGCCTCAATATCTTTCGCTATATAAAATAATAAATCATTACCCTCAGTGGGTCTTAACTCGTACCAACAACAGTTCCCTTTATACGTTATATCAGTTATGGTTAGACATTAATCGTATAATATGCAGTATATAAGTCCTCTGTTGTTGTAGATGTCCATGAGTCAAGATACCATCTATAGGTACTTATCATCTCGAGGTGGTCTTTCTGTTAGTGGAGAAAAGACTTTTTCCAACAAGAAAAAGATAAAATATGGCGTTGCTTTCTACTTTAGTTGTAATATTCTATATGTAAGTACCATGTTATGGCCTGTCGTGGCGCAGCGGCACAAGCATGTGACTATAACCGACAGGTTTTGGGTTCGATCCCCAGTCGAGGAAATGAAATATTTAATATTTTCAATTTAAAATATTTAATGTTACATTCCTTCGCTCTGGTACAAGGTTAAACGCGGCGTTGAGTTGCGCCACTCAACACGCCATGTCTCAAATTCGGTGGAAAGAGGAACGGAGTGTCTTAACACTAGGTTCCCAAGTTCCCTCTGTCTACCCTGCTATGTGCGGGATACAGTGTGAAGCTGAGTAGAGAGTAATATCTATGTATATACAATTGGTGGAAAGTGATTTCTAAGAAATATTACCATATTAGCTTAACTTAGTAAAATCGCCATTATCAAAGTAAGATTTTAACGTTTACGTTGATAATATCGATTTTATATATATAATCGATTTTATAAACTTAATTAATAGTAATCAAGTCGATATGAATTTAAATTTTCGAGAAATTTGTGGCCACTGAACGATATCATATTCAGTAAACATATTTAAAAACGATAATACAATTTAGATAGAAAATATGATCAAGTTGTATTAACATAAGAAACATACATATATGTCTCTAATAAACTCTTTTTTAAGTTTATTTGTATAAAATATATATATATATATACATATATATATATATATATATATATATATATATATATATATATATATATATATATATATATATATATATATATATATATATATATATAATATATATATATATATATATATATATATCTATATATATATATATATATATATATATATATATATATATATATATATATGTATATATATATATATATATATATATATATATATATATATATATATATATATATATATATATATATATATATATATGTATATAAAACATATATATATATATATATATATATTATATATATGTTTTGTTCTTTTAAATACATGTAGCACCTACTTAAGGAATTCAATTCAATTCCTTATCAAAGGAAGCCATTATTCATGAACATACATGGTTTATGTTCATGAATAATGGATGAATTTTATCATGTGATAGAAAACTTTCAAAATATAATATAAAAATACGGTCAAGTGCGAGTCGGACTCGCTTACCAAAGATTCCGGACCAATTTCAAAATCTATAATCAACTAGATTTACAATTTTTAAACGTTGAGAAACTAGAGTCTGCTGGCGTACACATGGCTTTTTGCCTTATTTGTATTATAACTTTTCATATCATATCAAATTTCAAAACCGTAGGTTCCCGAGATATAGAGTATATGTTTTGATTACGCTGCAAATTTCCTAAAAGTAAGTTGCAGCAAAACAAAGACTATGCATAAATATTTGTAACTTTTGATGTCTTAAATATTGATTTTGCTTGGCTCTAAATAAGGGATTATAGAACAAAATATTTGATTTAAATCTTAGCTTGACATTTTATATGATTTCGATAAAAATGAATTCAAAGTTAATGTGATTCTTAAAAAGTTTTTTTATTGCTCTTTGAGGTACCACAAAAAGGAAGAGAACGACCTCTTTTAATTAAACGTACACAAAATTGTTGCAGTCCTTCCAAAATTATATTTATATACATACATTCAGAAACGCCAATTAGTAATTAATATTTAACTGGTAATAAAATCGATAAGACAGCCTTGTCGTACGGCACAGCGGCTGTTACAAACGCGACAGTTGTACATTCAATTCCCACGAGAGGAAATAAGCATAAATCGTGTATATTTTATTATTTTTTATAGTTTCCTAAATTATTTTCTTTTATTCGCACTGGCAAGAAGACGCCACGCAGCGTTGAACTCCGCCACTCATTCAATGTTTCGAAAAATGGACAGTGCGTGTTAAATCGAAGTGTGACAAATATTCACACTAAAATTCCCTCTACCATACTGCCACATGCGGGTTACAGCGTGAAAAAAAAAAACCAGTACCATATTTAATCCCCGTTAATTGCTAATTGACATCTCTAAGTATGGTAACAAGTGATATAAAGTGTACGAGCACCAGAATGTTGTACTATTATGGAGTTCGCGCTGAAAGGGGCACGATATCGGCGCATCGTCACATAACTCTTTACTATCGAGAGTCGTTTTCTTTGAAATCTTCCTACATAAGCGTTTCATAAATCTTAATGATATTGCGAGTAGAAATTTTGGATGTGGTAAGTATTAATATTATTTTTATACTTTCATTGCACATGTATGGGTTAGCAGAGATATCCTGGGAACCGGTGAAGACACTTCCGGTTACTACTTTTCACCGAATTCTCGGGTCATTGCATGTTTTGCGAGAAGTTAATGTCTTGTTTTGCTTCGTTACCAGAGCAGATAACTAATATAAATAATAATATATTTAATTTTCTCGATTGGTCAGTGAACCAGAGGTCAACCATAGGTGAGGGTTCAATTCCCAGTCAAGCTCATACCGTTAATATATACCGTTAATTTATAGTTCTCTTTCTTTTCAGTCTAGATAACAATATTAAGGCCATCGTGGCTCAGTGGCAAGCTGTAAACGAGACGGTGCACAGTTCAATTCCTACAGATAAGAATGAATTATTTTATATAAGAGCCGGAATCTTAGTTTCTTAACATTAAGTTCATAGAAAAAACAATAATAATCACACAATTTAAATAAGAAACTTGAAAATATCATATCCAAATCGAAATAACGTAACCACGCTTCGCTGTTCCAAGTTTTTATCATCACTTATCAGTAGTAGCATGTCTCCTCTATAATAACCGTTAATTTTAACGGCAAGAACAATAACAGTTTAATTTACAACGTTATAATCATTAAATAGAAGGACAAGGTGTCTATATGATTGTAAATTTAGTGATAAGCATTCACTCATAAATAATATGTCACGTTATTTTTTTAGCTAAACATGTAAGAAATAACGCCTTTCAAAAAGTAAATACTTAATTTGTAGACTCGATTTCTGCTCTACGAAATTAAATATGTAGTGTGTTAATTTCCTCGTTTTTGAAAAGGGTAAAGCGCGGCGTTAAGTTAAACAACTTTAACGGAATGCCTCAATTAAATGGAATGTGGCAAAAGTGTCTCAATGGGAACGGCTTGTAATTTGTTACTTTGGTTACATTTGGTTCCCAAGTGCCCTCTGCCTACTATGTGCAGGATACAGCGGAAACTAAAGAAACATATTTGCTTAATATTGCTACAAAAGAGCTTTATTAATTTTACAATTCCATACTTTCTTGTCCCTTCATTTTAATAATCAAAAAGTAGTGATTAAGCATTTACTACATAACCAATCTCTCAATAAGTGATATAAAAAGTGTTAAAGCAAGTAATTATAAGTGACAACAGGTTCCCAGGTTCCTTTAGACTACCCTTTTCTTTTCTGAATACAAGGTAAAGCTTAAAAGAAGTGATAAAATAAAGAATAGATAAAAAATTACAATCGCAAAATTGTATATAAGAATGAAAACGATCTAACAGCCCCAAAATGACCATTCGGCAAACAAACAGATAAATACATTTTCTATATTAATAGAAGTAATGGCTTGGAAAGAATAGTAATTGGCCCACTAAACGAGGGAATAACACATAAAGGACTGACAAACTCTCGGTCGTAATCCTTTATTTTGAGACAGTTTAATGTCAAGATATTAGAACTATAGGTGTTAATTGGTGAAACTTAACGCCGTGATAATTAGACATGTTGTACTCATATTCAGCTTCACGCAGTATCCCGCACACAGATGAAACTTGGGAACCTAGTGTTAGACACTCAGTTCCACTTCTGTTCTCTACTTTCCGCCAATTTTGAGGCATTGCGTGTTGAGTGGCGGAACTCAACGCCGCGTTTTGCCTTGTACCAAAGCGAAGAAATAAAAACATTAAATATTTAAATTGAAAATATTAAATATTTGATTTCCTCGAGTGGAGATCGAACCCACAACCTGTCGTTTACAGTCACACGTTTGTGCCGCTGCGCCACGACAGAAAAAATGTCAACCGAATAGTGGTGCACGTGACTCACTGAATCTCATAATCGTAAATACACATTTTAGACTTTATAATATTCGTATGTTGAGGTCTCTATAATCAATCTTGAAAATATAATAATTCTATACATGAATTAGACAGGAAACCTGGAACCTGGGAACCTATAATTATAATGTTAGGACCCGCCGTTTCCATTAAGACACTTCCCTTCCCTACTTTCAGCCTCATGTTTTGTCTCATTATATATCATCGAGTGGGACCATTCTTACCAACTTATGGCGTTTACTGCATCACGTCAGGCCTCAATGACAACAGCGATATGAACCTTTTCTTTGTTCTTAGTTTTACGTTATATGCCAAATAAAGGAGTATTTATATGTATGTATATATATTAAACCTTCACTTAGCAATTCCAACATGTTTCCACCTATCTAAACAAAGTTACATATCTACTGGAATTCAAAAATAATAAATCACAAATTCATAACTGACAGACGCAGTTGCTTTTGAACATCAAACGCTATTTTCTAATATTGCTTAAAAGGAAAGTCCATTCCAGTCCATTCCCCACTTTCCGTGGAATTTGAGGCATTGTGTATTAAGTGGTTACTGGAGCGAAGAATGAAAACGTTTAATTTAAAAACATAATATATTTCATTTCCTCCTGTCACATTTACAGTCACACGCTAATGCTCCTGCGCGACGATAGGCTTTAGGACGACTAAAACAAAATTACAGAACATATCTCACATATGGCAAGGTAATTTAAGACATTGTATATTGAAACAACGCCCCGTTTAGCCTTAACGAAATATAAAAATAAAAATATTTTATATATATTCATTTCGATAATGAACATCGAACAGAAAACATCGAATTTAGAATTAGACGCTGTACCACTGCGCTGCTGGTGTCTTCGAGAAACACATTACGAGAAAAGAGTAACGGACTGTAGGGCGTATTCTTTCAAATTAATTCCTAAGAGCCAACAGTTTGTCTTCCCGTTACAAGATTAAGAGAGCTCGCGGAAGAAACGAGAAATATTATTTTAGACTCACTTTTCGTTGGACTTATTGCGTTGAATTGTTATAGCTTGAGTATAGCTTTGATAAATGAAGTGAAAAACAATGCTGTGGATGTAAGGATTATTGTTGCAGTTTGTAGTTCCTAGTAATGGTAAGAAGAGAAACCATGGCGTTAAGCTCCGCTATTCATCGTGTAATGTCTCAAAATACGAACGTAATTGAAATATTTCTCACACGGAACTAAATTAAGTTCACATATTTGAGTATTATAATATTATAATATGCACGTTACATAAGGGAGATATATATTGAAAGTAATTCATTTTTTTGTTTTGTGTTTAACTTATTTTCGTGTTACTAGAGCAAGGAAATTAAAATATTAAATATTTCAATTTATTAAGTGAATATTGAACGCACAACCTGTCGCTGCCGCGTTTGCAGTCGTACACTTGAACAACTGCACCATAAGGGGCTGTAATAAAAAATCTAAGAAACATGATTATAATTTATTTCTCAATAGCGCTACAATAGAACCACAACTTAAAACTATTCTTTAAAAACGTACAAGAAATATTTGCCTTAATAGCTTAACTTTTCATCTGGTAACGAATTAACAAGCGGCCCTCAGCGCAAATAAACATTGATTAATAGAGGGCATTCGTTTACGAAAAAACAGCTTTTATACACGCCAGAGCTTATTTCACTGGAAACGGGCGTTATTTATTAACATTTTCTTTAATATTTGACAGGTTTTTATTGAAAGATTATGAAATTATATGTAAATTTGGATTATAGATAATAATATCGAATTTTGATAAAGCGTGTGACTGTAAACGACAGGTTGTGAGTTCGATCTCCACTTGAGGAAAGGAAATCTTTAATATTATAAGCTGAAAAAAAAAATCATGTATAAGTATGTATATCAGGCGAGGCCATAGTAGATGTGACGGTTCCATTCCCAGTCGGAAGAATAAATGATTTTATGCATCCACCGTAATTATTAAGACAAAGCGCAGCGTTGAACTCCGCTACTCAAAACAATTATACGAGACTTTGTAATATAATAATTATTATTTACTTAGCAATGATTTTCAGTACAAAAAAGAAAATGTGACTTCTATATATTCTAATATGGCGATAACATAAATATAGAATAAATACAGTACAGTCCATAGATACATATAGCGGCAGATATCTGTATTAAAATTATGAGTTAAATTAATTAATTTTACAATATTTAATATTCTTATTTCTTCACTCTGGTAAAACGGCAAAAACGCGGCGTTGAGTTCCGCCACTAAACACATAATGCCTCAAATTTGGCAGAAAGTGGGGAACGGAACAGAGTGTTTTAACTCTAGGCTCCCAAGTTACCTCTGCCTATCCTGCCATGTGCGGGATACAGCGTGAAGCTGAGTAACTTATCGAGAAAGGCTTTGGGCTATATTGAATCAATTAATCCCACTATACCACTCGCACCAGACCACGCGGGCGAAGCTTCATAAAAACTAGTTGATTCAGAAAACTAACATCCATTTGATATACAAAATGAATCATTAGTCCCACAAATCAAATTATGAGTGAACGTACTAATAAATAAATGTTGATAATATCGTGTAATTTAGACAGTCCGACATGTCCACGTCCAGTGATAGCGGATGAAATAACGCTTGTTGCTTGTTTGTGATCATTATATTGAATTTATTGATGTTTTATTTTATGACCATACATTTTGTAAAATTAAAAGTGATATATTGTTATCATTAGCTGAGGCCTGTGTGTGAGGAAAGAAATTAAATATTTTCAAATTAAATATTTTATTAAATATTTTTTTCATTTTTCAGCGACAAGGTAAAGCGCGGCGTTGAGTTACGCCACTTAACACGCAATTCCTTGAATTCGAGGAAAGGAACGGTGTCAATGACTCAGTAACTGAAGTTGGTTTTACAATAATGGAGACCATCTCCATTATTGTAAAACCAATTTCAGTTAAAAGATATTTTAGTTCAGTTAAAAGATTTTTTATTTTTTTCTCAAACTATGACTGTTTTTTTTTTTTACAGCTTAACGCTGTACGCCGCACACGGAAGAGTAGGCAGAGGAATCCTTGGACCTTAAGTGTTCAGACACTGTATTTTATTTCCCACTTTCCTCCGAATTTGAGGCATTGTGTGTTAAGTGGCGGAATTCATCATCACGTTTTGCCTCGTAATAAGGCAAAGCGCGGCGTTGAGTTCCGCCACTCAACACGCAATGCCTCAAATTCGGCGGAAAGTGGGGAACGGAAGTAGAACGGAGTGTCATAACACTAGGTTTCACTTCCGTTCCTTCTGCCTACCCTGCCTAGTGCGGGATACAGCGTGAAGCTGAAGAAGAAGATGAAGTTTTGCCTCGTTACCGGAGCGAACAAATGTGAATGAAAATAATAAACATATCATTTCTTCAAGTGTGGATCGAACCCACAACAGATCACGTCTACACTAGCACGTGTGTACCTCTCTGTCACGGTAGACCTTAAGACATATGACTTTCAAAATTAAATTCAAACTCAATGGCCTGTTATTCACACATAAACAACAGTTTGATCTAAATTCACAATTCATCCAAAAATTCACTGAAATATGACGGCCCGCTGAAAGTATGAGAGTTCGAGATGGGAGATAACTCCGCAGTATCTGTAATGTGACCATAAATTAGGAATATCGCCGAGAACGCTCCATTTAACTTGACTAATGGTCGGCGTAGAGTAAAAAGGCGTATGGGGGCGTTTCGCGTGTATATTTTGAATGAACAAGCCGCAATAGGAGTTTATCTGTGTGTTTATGGTGTGTTTGTCCTCGGTGGTGTAAGGGTCACAGGTTTGATGGGTTGGCGTTGAAAGTTCTAGTATGAAATAAGTCTTTTTTTTATTTTCTTTTTTTTTTCAGCTTCACGCTGTATCCCGCAAGAAGCAGGGTAGGTAGGTTAAGACACTCCGTTTCACTTTCGTTTCCTGCTTTCTGCCGAATTTAAGGCATTGCGTGTTGAGTGGCGGAATTCAACGCCGCGCTTTGCCTTATTACCAGAGCGAAGAAATGAAACATTAAATATTTAAATTGAAAGTATAAAACATTTTTTAAAACATTTGTGGCATTGTCAGGGAAACTAATTGTTTTCATTTCCTGCTTTTAGTAACAAAGATATGATACGGTGTTGAGTTACGCTACTCAACACATGATGTGTTAAAAAAGTTTACAAAACAATAAACAAGATAACAAATTCTTGTAACTTGTAGCTCTTAAACCAGCTATAGTACAAAAGACAGACACAGACAGATATGCAGGTCAAACTTTTAACTTAAAGAGAGGGGCTCTTCGCGTCGAGGGTTAAAAAGAAATTCAAAGGCAGATTCAAAAAGTAAAAAACTATTAAGCTCGTTTAAATTCAGTCTAGACGGTAAGTTGAACGATAAGTACCATAAATTGATTTGACACGTCGCTTCTCAAAAGTAAGATGTAGGAAACAGTCAATAAATAAATAGATATCTTTGAATACCTTAATATTATTCTCTTTGATTGTCACCTTTTAACCAGTTTTAATATCATCGCTCTTCTCGTTTTGTCTCGTGTACAGCAAGATTGGCAAAGGTAACTAAGTGTTTCATACCTTTTTAGACATTGTGTGTCCAGCAGCGGAACTTAACGCCGCGCTTTGCCTATTTATTAAAACCAAACAGTCGTGTTTGTCGTTAGAAAAAAAAAATATTAAAAATACGCAAAAAAATACAATAAACATTGACTAAACGGAAATTGAGCCCACAACTGTCACAAGAAGTTATTATTTTACAGTGACCTTAAAAAAATTGTAAGCAATAATTAAAATACATAAATATACAAAATATCCTACAATCTTAACATCTCAAAACTATTAGTTGAAACAAAAATTTTACATACACGAAAACTGAAAAATGTGTACAAGGCAAAATAAATAAGGTGTTATAATAAAACAAATCATGTACTTACACGGCCCGCCATGTTTCAAACTAACTTTTATGAAAACTGTCTCCCGCCACAGTATTTTACGTTAAATGGCCTAGCTTTTTGTCGTTAAATTTGTAACTTATCGCCTGTGATCTCGGCTTACTATGAGTTTCGGCAGAAACGGGATTTTTAATGGTAATATTAATGATAGCATACCGCGGCGTTGAGTTCCACTCAATGCGCAGTGTCTGTTGGAAAATTGAAGCGTCGGAAACAGAGTGTCTAATCACTAGGTTCCCTTGCCTTGCCATAAGTGAGATACTATCTATATATATTTAATTTATTATGTATTTTATTTTTGCGTGTGGTAGAGTCAAGTTGCCAGTCATGGCAACACGCATGGGCAGACTCGACCGGATTATTACCACCCCGGCATTTAAGACCGGTGTTAAGTAGTGGCTTTGGCCACTGCGTTTCGCATTAGGTAATGCCGGGCCCCGGTGCTCATCCACTTTAAAGGACTACAACGCCCCTGTAGCTCCTCTGGAGTTATTCGGAGCCATGGGCGGTGGTGATCACTTACCATCAGGTGACCCGTACGCTCGTTTACCGTCTTTTCCATAAAAAAAATATTAATATGATGATTCAAACTACATTTAGAAAAAAGAGATTTAGTTGAGTGACTTATTACAAAGTATAAAGGGCAAAACTTTAATTTAGAATACATTGTACATTGTGCAAATACTGTACAATATTGACTTAGTTTTAGTAAAATAATCTTAAATTATTAGTAGCAAATATAATAAAATAAAAAAGATACATTTTAAAATATTTCAAAATATCAATTTCCACAACGTATGGACACCCTGGTAAAATATAAGGTGGCCTGCATTTTCCCGAGAAAAATATAATTTATATCACATTTTGTATCGAATAAAGGGTTAGTTACGCCCCTTTGTGTGCACGTTATTGCCTGTTTCTATTAACTTGTGATAAGAGGGTTGCATTTTTATACTTAACTAGCTTTTGACTGCGGCTTCGCCCCCGTGGACTGTAGGAAATTGTTCAGTACATTTAACTTATAGTCTTTCTTAACAAATTAAATATTCAACACGAAGATTTTTTTTAAACAATGCAGAAGTTCCAGAGATTAATGCGTTGAACCAAAGAAACTCTTAAACTTTTAATATTAGTATAAATATTTGTTTCCATACATTTTCACATTTTTTGTGAATCTATATGAAACATTGTCTTAAAATACTTAGTTAAAACACACGCAGAGTTTCGAAAAATTGAACAGGAAGTGGGAACTCTTAGAAAATACAGTGTGAAACTAAAAAAAAAACAATTCTTGCAAGAATAAAACCAATAATCATCAAATAAACAATTTTCAATATACTGTAAACGATACACGTTATATTTATGAACCCGAATATATATTTTAACTTTTGTTGATTACATTACTGAATCTTTTCTAATAAGCACTATAATATTTCTCCATTACATTATATAGGACTATTCTCCATAGTATGTACCTACTATTATAAAAAAATATTTTATTAATGTCGAACCCATAATTTCATAATTTTAATAATATAAAATAACAAAATATAAAAAAAATATAATTTTACCTTAAATATATTGTTTATATTACATATTTATTTTCAGCTTCACGCTGTATCCCGCACTAAGCAGGGTAGCCAGAGGGAACGGAAGTGAAACCTAGTGTTATGACATTCCGTTCCACTTCCGTTCCCCACTTTCCGCCGAATTTTGAGGCGTTGCGTGTTGAGTGGCGGAACTCAACGCCGCGCTTTGCCTTATTACCAGAGCGAAGAAATGAAACATTAAATATTTAAATTGAAAATATTAAATATTTCATTTCCTCGACTGGGGATCGAACCCAGAACCTGTCGGTTACAGTCACACTCTTGTGCCGCTGCGCCACGACAGGCCTCAATATTTAATAATGAGAAGGATATATTAGAGATGCAAACAAATATGCGACAGTTTGTTTTAGTATAGATTTTGTATTTCAATAAATTCAATAAACAATTATCACATACAATTATCCAGTATTACACTGAAATAAATGTCCATGGCAGGGTAAGCTGACATTGCAACTAGAGAACCTAGTGTTAAGACACTCCGTTCCGTTCCCCACTTTCTACTGCACTTAACGCGTGTTGCATTGAGTGACGGAACTCAACGCCGCGTGATATTGAGTATATAAAATTAATATAAATATAAATACCATTTTCTTCGTGTATAATAACACTACAAATGGTTGTCACAGAGCGCGTCGCAAACGTCGCAAACACAACGTCAGGTGGCAGGTCCCTGGAATATTTTATTCATCGAGCCACGTTCACGCCACGTTCCGTTGTCAGAGCTCGTAGACTGCTGTCTGCCCCCGTTTAACACCGAATTGCTTATACGATTTTTATAATAAATATCTAATTACATTTCCTTTTTTTTTTTTAATTTATTACTACTATCGAGAAAAATTGGGAACCTTGTGTGCCTAAGTTATTCCGTTTCCCATTTTCCGTCGAATTTGAGACATTAAGTGTTGAATGGAGGAACTAAACGCCGCAAGCTTTCACGCTACCAGACCTAAGAAATTATTATTAAACATTTCATTTCCTTGAGTGGAGATTGAACTCACAACCTGCCACGTTACAGTCACACATTTATGTGCCTCTGCGCCACGACGGGCTTCGTACAATATATAATAGATATCTATATATTTATTTGTATCAAAAAACATTTCCACCGTTACATTCTGTTTGAAATTATAAAAGTTGAATTGTAAAGAGCTTTTAGGTCTGTCCTATTCATTTCCGCCCTTTGTTAGATCCACGATTGTTCTGCGGGCGGCGACATAATGCGCATAAATACAGATAGCTGTTGCAAAAATGTCAACACTTTAAAATATTTTCTATTATAAGTATGAAAAATTGCGGACATCTTGTATATCATGTTATATTGTACTATAGAAGAGCTTTCCGCTGACCTGAATTTTAACCAAATTACTTTGAAACGGTTTTTGTAAATTTTCAATTTGTTTGTTTGTTACAAATTACTGTGGAACTTAATGACGGACTTGTGATAATGAAAAGTAAATGTTTTATTATGTTAAATGATATGAATTTAAAATACTTTTTAGAAAACCACTTGAATCTATAAAATAAAGCAGTCGTCTTTGGGACTAACTAAACGGGATAAAGTGAGTTTAACTAATTTCGAATTTTCCTTAGAAAAGTGTAAATCGTACTCTAACGTATGTTTCCATTCCTTGCGGTGCTTAAAGCACGGTGTTAAATTACGCCTTTCGACACAAAGTCTCATGAAATTTTGGCGTGGCGTTAACTGACGTTACTTAACACCAGGTTCTGTCAGCCTACCCTGCTATGCATACAAACCATAAAAAAATTTCAAAAAGAAATTTCAAGTGTTGAAATAATATTTTTTCATTGACTTTCAAATTATAATTATTTGAGAGAACAACATGTAATGCATATATATATATATATATATATATATATATATATATATATATATATATATATATATATATATATATATATATATATATATATATTGGTAAAATCACGTCAACTGGATCCCCTATTTACCACTTGATCATAAAAATTTAATCTATACATATTTTTTATTAGTACTTATGATGGAAAATTGATCCCCCAAACAATTTTTCAAAATTTCGATTTTAACAATTTTTTTTTTATAATGAAAATTTTAAGCACTTTTAATTGAAAAATGGATTAAAAATCAACCGCAAGAGATAAATTTGTGAAATTTTCAGGATCCATGGTCAAATGTCTATATTTTAAGAATATCTTTATGACTTAAAATTATTTATTTATTTTCATATTGTTAATTAACTTTTAAGTTAACAAATGAAAATTTAACTGACTTCTTGGGCAGAAAATGCAGTTTTTTTTCATCGGTCACATGCTTTATCCATTTAAGTTTAAAATTCCGGAAGAGAATTTCACTGCTCGCCATTAGTTTAAATAAAATTAATTTATTTATGACAGCGCGCCAGGCGCCGAGCGCTGTGGAAATGCCGCGCTGCCGAGCGTCTTGAACTACATTAACGCTTTTATCAATGATAATTTATAATAACATTACAAAATATTATTATAAAATAAATTTTATTATTATTTATCTTATAATTTATTATAATTATTATTAATAAAATTTATTTTTTTTAACAATGTTATAAGGAATGTAATGAGCGTGTGATGGCTTGGCAGGAAGTGTAAAGAGACAAGCTTATCGTGCTAGTCTTCAACGTGATAAGAATAACCACATAACAACAGCACTTTCCTTTTTTCAGTGGGCCGAAACTTCTTTTAAGAAAATTAATTTTGCTTTCTGCACTATTAAAGATCATGAGCTACATGAAAAAAATACCAACCACGATTCGAACGCTTAACTACAATAAAAAATACTCGCCAATTCCATTATTACAAACCATTGGAAAATTTTTCACTACAATGTAGGCTCGTTTCAGAAGATGAAACAGTGTTTATTAACAGTTTTTAAAAAAAATAAAAATAACTGGCTACATAATTTATTATTTAATAATTTAAGCTTGTTCTTCTATTCAGTATATTATCATTGTATTCTTTATAACAATGTTAAAAAAAATTAAATTTTATTAATAATAATTATAATGAAGATAAAATTTATTAATAATAATTATATGTAAGATAAATAATAATAAAATTTGTTTTATAATAATATTTTGTATGTTATTATAAATTATCATTGATAAAAGCGTTAGTGTAGTTCAAGACGCTCGGCAGCGCGGCATTTCCACAGCGCTCGGCGCCTGGCGCGCTGTCATAAATAAATTAATTTTATTTAAACTAATGGCGAGCAGTGAAATTCTCTTCCGGAATTTTAAACTTAAATGGATAAAGCATGTGACCGATGAAAAAAAACTGCATTTTCTGCCCGAGAAGTCAGTTAAATTTTCATTTGTTAACTTAAAAGTTAATTAACAATATGAAAATAAATAAATAATTTTAAGTCATAAAGATATTCTTAAAATATAGACATTTGACCATGGATCCTGAAAATTTCACAAATTTATCTCTTGCGGTTGATTTTTAATCCATTTTTCAATTAAAAGTGCTTAAAATTTTCATTATAAAAAAAAAATTGTTAAAATCGAAATTTTGAAAAATTGTTTGGGGGATCAATTTTCCATCATAAGTACTAATAAAAAATATGTATAGATTAAATTTTTATGATCAAGTGGTAAATAGGGGGTCCAGTTGACGTGATTTTACCAAAATGCAAAAATATATATATATATATATATATATATATATATATATATATATATATATATATATATATATATATATGTATATATATATATATATATATATATATATATATATATATATATATATATATATATATATATATATATATATATATATATATATATATATATATATATATATATATATATATATATATATATATTTAAAATCCCCCAAAAACAGTGGAAACAGTTTAACAATTAGCAACAAAAACAAACCGTTGTTCGTATAGTTAATTAAAACGCAAATTGGTGACCGCAACCCTCGACGAAAGGAGGATATATAGTGATGTGACAATATCGATTTAGTAACAACATTTATTTTAATTCGATCGGTTTTAAAAAAATATGTTATCCGATTAATAACATAGTAAGTATATGATTAATCTCATATGTACTACTCTCGAAGTCTGAAAATAGGTTTTTTTTAATTTAAATATACCTGAAACCCTGTCGCGGCGTAGGGGCACAAGCATGTGACTGTAAAGTCAACAGGCTGTGGATTCGATCGCCACCCGAGAAGTAGAAAATAAAAACAAAAATAAAATAAATTAAATATTTAAAAATATTTTTTGTTTTTGTATTTGTTATTTTTTATGCTTGTTGGCATAAGGCCAAATTTCGCATTGAGTTCCGCCACTCAACACGCAATGCCCCAAATTTGGCAGAAAGTGCAGAACATGTTTTTTGGAAACCCGACGTTTCGGACACTTCGTCTGTCATTTGATATAATGTTTCCAAAAAACATGTTTAAAAATCAATATACGCGATTAATCCGGTTAAAAGTGTCTCATTTAAAATGGGTAACAATCGCGAAAATCAAAGACATTATTATTAAAAAAATAATTAAGTTTTATCGTAATTTGTAAGAAACAAACTGAAAATCTACTAATCTTTTATTAAAGTATATCTTCTGTTCATGTAAATTGTAATGTTGTTATAAATATACCGTTCAAAGAGTGACCACGAATTTTTAATAGAAATAAAAAAATAAAATAGTCATAATTTTCCTAATATAGAAAAAGTACTTCAAAATTTCTTCAAGAAGGGTACATCTATAATAATTATTATATATGAATATTGCGTGACGTGACAGGTTGTGGGTTCAATCCCTTCTCGTAAAAATTAAATATTTAATATTTTCATCTATTCGCTCTGGTGACAAGGCAAAGCAAGGTTGAATTCTGCTACTTAACACGTAATGCCTTATTCAATGAAAAATGGGAAATGGAAGTGTCTTGATGGGAACGGGGAGTCTTAACACTAGGTTCCCAAGTTCCCTCTGCTTAGCCTCTGCATGGTAGGGACCATGTACGCGGTACACCGAGAAGCTGACATATTCACATTAGAATTCCCATATATGAAATAACCTTCATCTGTCGATACTAAGCCACATCCCTAAATCTCCTGAGCTTTGCATAATAAAGAGCGACGGTGTTAGCATAAAATCACTCGAGTTCACCTATTTGACTTGCAAAAAATTGGCCCGCGGCATGCCCCCGGCTTATAGCTAGCAATTAGTTTCGATGGCCAATCGCCTTTAAGTATTTTACATCGGAGGTATAGGCATGAAAAAAATTAAATTTATCATATTGTTTGTTTACAACATTACGATATTTTGTTAATACGATTTTTTTTTCAGTGTTTCGACACTCTGTACTACGTTTTACAGCTATTTTTTTTAGGCATATTGATTATAATATGCAATGCATTAAAACTATAAAGTACTTACTGTCTGTCGGCTGAGACTGTCGTGGCGCAGGGGCGTGAGTACGACGGTCAACAAAACAGTTGTGGGTTCGATTCTCACTCGGCGGAAAATGGGAAACCGAAGTGTCTTAATTAGAACGATGTATATCAATATTAGGTTTTCAGGTTCCCTCTGCCTTCCTTTGTATGTTCTAAGTACAGCGTGCAATTGAAAAAAGAAAGTTGCTATTATACAAAATGTCATATTTGAACATATTTTAGAGGTCTGTCGTGGTGCAGCGGCACAAGCGTGTGACTGTTAACGACAGGATGTGGGTTCGATCCCCATTCGAGAAAATGAGGTATATAATATTTTCAAATTAAATATTTCATATATTCATTTCTTTGTCTCTCTGGTCAAAAGGCAAAGCGCGGCGTTGAACTCCGCCATTCAACTCGCAATGCCTCAAGTTCGGCGGAAAGTGGGGAACGAAAGTGGAACGGAGTGTCTTAACACTAGTTTCTTAGATTCGCCCTGCCTACACTGCCATGTGAGGAGTTGAGTAATGAGACACATTTGAAGTAAGCAAGTAAATTATTTCCCTAAAACGAGAATAATTTAAATATGTCTCATTCTCTGACGAGACATTGAACTCACAACCACATTGATATCAACTCCACTCTGGTTTAAATACACAATATGTCTAAAAAGTAACGAAAATAACGAAAATTACTTTTTTTGTATACACATCGTATTCTTCATAACGAGTTCTCATAGAAAAGATATTTTTTAAGAATTAGATAAAAAAAAATAATATTCAAATATTTTTTTTAATTATTTTTTTACACGCAGACACTCTGTCTCTCACTTTCTGAACTCTTCAGGTAATGCGTGTTGAGTGGTGGAACTCAACGCTTTGCATTGTTACCAGAGCGATGAAACAAAACATATAGCATCAAGCTCACAATATATATATATATATATATATATATATATATATATATATATATATATATGTATGTATATATATATATATATATATATATATATTAGGCTTTACCTCATACGTCTTGACTATATAATCTAACCATCATAAAACCACTACGTGTACATTAAGTGTTATTAGAACAGGTCGAATAACGTAATAACTACTATAGAGTAGCCAACAGCAATCTGTTAGGTTTAATTTATGGGTAGAGCCGCCGTATTTTAAGTTATTTCTAGTTAAAAGTTTTATAGTGGATTTCTAGTATGTTTGTATTTTTTCAGCCTCACGGCGTGTCTCGCTCATATCATGGTAGGCAGAGGGAACTTGGGAACCTAATTTAAGACATTCCGTTTCATTTTACATTTTCCATCGAGTTCAATGGCGAAACTCAACGCCGCGCTTTGCTTAGTCATAGGGAAGTGATTAAAATTTCATCTCAAATAATAATAATGACATTTTAAACACAAATATAACAATAATCGAAAACTTTAAGCTTCAAATATCATAATATAGTTTTAAAGTTTCTTTTCAAAAAGCTCCGAGCGCTCGCCGAACAAAAGCTGCGATATTTACAAACTGTCGTCTCAAATGGCGTGTGTGGAGTAAAACCGCCAAATTACACAATACGTATTATTACAATAACTTGAAAAGCAGATGTTGGCAGAAAAATGTAAAGCAAATATTCTATTACTGTTACTTTGCTATAAATATTAAATGTTAAGAGTGAATTTGCTCTTTTCGAAGTCTTCTTTAAGAGAAAAGTTAATGTAAAACATTCCGATTACAATACTCCAACCTATTTTAGAGATATTGTGGTTTAAAGGGCGGAACTTAACGTCGCGCTTTGTCTTGTTACCAAAGCGAGGAAAGGTTCCCAGGTTCCCTTTTCATACTGCCTGCCATTTACAGGATACAGCGTAAAGCTAAACAAAGTATACGTCGGTACACAATGTGCACATAATGACATAAATGTACTGTGCCTGCTCAATCAAGTAAATTATTAACGAAAAACCTCCTATGCTAACAACATAAATAAGTTGTAACAAGCGTATAAGAATTTCGACGGAGCTCGGTGAGAACGAATGGCTTAGTTGGTCAGAGCGCTGGAACGGTATTCCAGAGGCGCAGGTTCAAATCCTGCTTCGTTCAAAATTTTTATACGCTTTATGAATTTAAGTTTAGTATTTTCTGTCCTAAGTGTGGAATAACACTTTAAAACATAGTAAAAACCTCCTTCTTAATATATAAATTCCACTGGAAAACAATCCTAACACAAAAAGCAGTAGCATCATATTATTAGGTTCATCCATCAACAAACGTCACGAAGCACCCTATATTCAAAGCACGCATTATGTCATGTCATTCGACGCCTCCAGTTAACTTGGCAAGTACAAAACATTGTTGCATTGCATTTAAGCCTTATACTTCTTTGTGTAAGCTTCAATGAAATTGGTAATACGATAACGGTAATCGGAACTGACGGTCATACGATTATTTGTGGGGTGGAGATGAGATTTGTTGCGTAAGCCCTCAGCCGAATAAAATGGAATATTTTTTTTTTAATATGATAAGTGTAGTTGGTTTCTGTAATATGTAATTTGTGAACTTCGTAAAGCTATTTTGATGGAGTTGGAAAGCTACTGTACTGTACGTATGTGACTTCCATTGTAATAATGAATTATTTTTATATTTTGATTTGGAAAAAGCGCGGCGTATTAAGGCAATAGCGCGGCGTTGAGTTCCGCCACTCAACGCGCAATGCCTCAAATTCGGCGGAAAGTGGGGAACGGAAGTGGAACGGAGTGTCTTTACACTAAGTACCCGGGTTCCCTCTGCCTCTCCTGCCTCGTGCGGGATACAGCGTGAAACTAAAAAAAAATTGATTTGGTAATAAAACAAGCCACAGCGTTTAGTCCATTCACCATTTAACGCAATATGGACTGAAAATCGGGAATGGTGTGTTTAAACTCTTGATTAACACTACTTGCCCTACTTTATTCATAGCAAAATATAGTTGATCTATTTTATTTCTACATTTACTATGTTTCTAAATGAAATACAATGATGAAAATAACCAAAACAAAGTCTTATTTGGTTTCCTACAACTTAAAAAACAAAATGAAAATACATTTACTCTTGTTCAACCCAATCAGATATTGTCAAACAAAATTTACTTATTACAGAAAGTGTTGATAGCGTTATTTAATACAAAAAAACAATGCTTTTCCCCAAATGAAAATTCTTACAATATTTTTATTGAAAAACATAACTCGGTACACACAAGTTGGCCATTAAAAAACACAGGCCATATAACATTCACTAAAGGGTGACTACAAATTACAAAAACGACATATTTTTATAATTTTTAATCAACACACAATGAGCTTGACATGCGAACCCGCCATTTCTCTTTCAAACTAAGTGGTAAAAAATATATAAATCAATCTTGTGAAATATATGATTAACATCAGCCGTCGTGAGATCGGAGTCGATAAGGAAACAAGCCTATTTATTTTATTACCAACATTATTTCTTCTTTTCTACTGAAAAAGCAATGGAATGTGTACTCTAAAACATTTCTAAATAAAGTCTAAATTGTTCTTTTTCAACTGTCAATGTAATTTTGTGTGTCATAATCACAAATCCGTCCGGAGCCGTCAAAAGGCATCCATTCAGGCGCGTAATTAGCGCTCGACGCGCGACAATGCGATTTCTTTGACAATAGAGCGTGTTGAGAATAGGAGCCCTTAATCCGCCTTTTATTGAGTTGCGTATATAAATATACAAGGATTGTTCGTGTATTGTTTGGTTATTAAGTCTAGTTGAGGCATGTACTGGCACAGGGGCCGCCTTATAAGCATATGGTTGTAAACCCGACTAGTTGTGGGTTCGATCCCCAATCAAGGCAGTATTTATTTTAGTTTCACGCTGTATCCCGCACGAGGCAGGGTAGGCAGAGGGAACCCGGGAACCTAGTGTTAAGACACTCCGTTCCACTTCCGTTTCCCACTTTCCGCCGAATTTGAGGCATTTGCGTGTTGAGCGGCGAAGTCAACGCCGCGCTTTCTGCCTTATTACCAGAGCGAAGAAATGAAACATTAAATATTTAAATTGAAAATATTAAATATTTCATTTCCTCGACTGGGGATCGAACCCAGAACCTGTCGGTTACAGTCACACTCTTGTGCCGCTGCGCCACGACAGGCCTCATCAAGGAAGTAAAATATTTAATAATTTCATTTCTTTGCATACATACATAATGTATCTTTTGTTTTTACCCTCTCTTCCTTAGCTTTACGCTGTATCCCGCACGTGGCAGGGTAGGCAGATGGAACTTGGAAACGGAAGTGGAACGGAGTGTCTTCTAGTGTTAAGATACAACGTTCCACTGACGTTCCCCAATTTCCACCTAATTTAATGCATTGCGTGTTGTGTGGCGGAACTTAACGCCGCCTTTTGTCTTGTTACCAGAGGGAAAGAAATATTTAATTTCCTCGAATGGGGTTCAAACCTACAACTCGTCGTTTCCAGTCACATGCTTGTGCCGCTGCGCCACGACAAGCCTCTTTTGTTTCTATATGTTTTTTTAGCTTCACGCTCTTTCAGAAAGAACCTAATGTTAAGTAACTTTGTTCCCATTAACACACTCTCCACCGAATTCTGGAGGCATTTTATGATTATTGGCATAACCCGTGTTTTTGCCTAGTTACTAGAGTAAGATAATATTAATTATTAAATTTCCTTGACCGATATTCGGACAATCAATCGCGTTTACAGTCGTTTGATTCCCAAATTACTTTAATAAATATAAAAAAATATATAGACATAAATAATAATAAAATATATATTTTTTTTCAGCTTCACGCTGTATCCCGCACTAGGCAGGGTAGGCAGAGGGAACGAAAGTGGAACCTAGTGTTATGACACTCCGTTCCACTTCCGTTCCCCACTTTCCGCCGAATTTGAGGCATTGCGTGTTGAGTGGCGGAACTCAACGCCGCGCAATAAAATAAAATAAATATTAAAAAATATCCACAAGACAGATAATCTGGGACAAAATCTATACATTCTTTCCATTATTTTTGTTACCATATAATACAATAATCTCATATTACAACCCTGGGTCTATACACAATGGAGTCTCTGAACTCGGCCAAAGGCGATCGTTTCAGATTAAACTTGTATTAACAGCGACTTTAGTAAAGCTTAGGTGTGCTTTTATGAAAAGTGCCTTTTGGTTTGTAGTAGAGACCCTAGAGGCGCAGTGGTACAGCTTCTGTAAACACAGCTAAATAATTGCGGGTTTAATCTCTCTGCCTAAATGCGGCATTGAGTTCCGCCACTCAACACGCTATGCCTCTAAATTCGGCGGAAAGTGGGGCACAGAAGTGGAACGGAGTGTCTTAACACTAGGTTCCCAAGTTCCCTCTGCCTACCCTGCCATGAGCGGGATACAGCGTGAAGCTGAGTGAGAACGAGAATCTCTCTGCCTAACTTTCTATGTGCGTGAAGGTAAAATGTATATATCAATAATATGAAATATCTCGTAATTTGGGCAGAAATTATATACAGATTTTTGATTTTTGTTCAGTTTCACTTTGTATCCCGTACATGGTAGGGTTGGCAGAGGGAACTTGGCAACCTGGTGATAAGACACTATGTTCCAATGTATAAATAGTATGAAATATTTCGAAAATTGGACATAAAATACAGAATATCTTAACACAAGGTTTCCCTTAACTACCCTGGTATGAGCGGTACACAGCGTGAAGCTATCATTGCTTGTAGAAAATTGATCTAATAAAGTAAACTAAGCAGACTCGGGTCTAGTATTAAAGAAATTTCTAAGCAATGATTAATTCTCAAACAAAACGTGTCATTTGTACCAATTTGACCAATGCAAAGTGGTAATTTACTTAACTCACAATAACAGTACTCGATTTTAGTCCGTATCATGAATATTTTACGAGACAATTAATACCTGGAGATTATATAGTTATACAATTTTCATATTTTATATAAAGCGATGTCAATGAAAGCTATTCTATTATTTTATATTTATTTCGTTTTACTAACTCATCAGCTATATAACCCTTAATAATGTCTTTGATTTTCGCGATTGTTATACATTTTAAATGAAACACTTTTACACGGGTAGACACGGGTCTACCCGTGACCACGGACTACTGTAAAGTGTTCGAAACGTCGGGTTTCCCAAAAATGTTTACCATTCAATATACGCGATTAATCCGTTTAAAAGTGTTTCATTTAAAATATATAACCCTTATTTTACGAAGTTGAAAAAAAAAAAAACGTATGTATCTTTTAAAAATTGTCTTTAAAATCATAAAAATATTTTGTTAGCTTCTTAGTCGTTGTTACTTCCTGTATATAGGAAAGGAAAGTAGGCAGAGGAATGAAAGTATGTCTCATTTTCAGTCAAATGCAGTGTCACCGCTCTATTATCTCTATCTTAACTAACCTCTATCTCTGCAGACCTCTGGGTAGTACAGACCCACCTGTGCTAATCCCTATCCAGGCCGGCTTTTTTCTTTGCAGACTGTTATCTGTGCTAACTTTTGTCTATGCTGACCTCTCTCTGTGCAGACCCCTATCTGTACTGACCTCCTTCTGTGCTAAAGCCAATTTAAGATAACTTTTATCTCTGCTGACCTCTATCTGTGGTGTCCTCTATCTATACTGACCTCCATCTGTGCTAAACTCTATTTAGGCTGACCTTTATCTCTGCAGACCTTTATCTGTGCTAACCTCTATCTGTGCTGATCTCTATGTGTGTGTCAATCGATACTACGTCATGACGACATCATTTCTACAAAAAAAAATATAAAAACATTTCATCATGACTCAACTAAGGCAGTTATTATCAACAAAGAAATATCGCTACTAATTAAACAAACCATAATTATAACTCAATTATAGCATATAGGGCAAAGAAAATGGCAATGAACGTAACACATGTCGTTTCTTTGAATATTTATTATGTGTGGCTTAGAATATATTTTTTTGTTCCATTGGGCATATAAAAAAGTTCTATTTCTTTTTTATTTTGGTACTTCGTATCTTTAATATACTATAGTTAAATGAGGATATGAAAATGTAAAAATAATTGAATTCTAATTTGCAGGAATGCATCTTTATCATTTCAGATATAAGATAAAGCGCGGCGTTGAGTTCCGCCACTCAATAGACAATGTCTCGGAAATTCAGTGAAAAGACGGAAACAAAGAGTCTAAGAACTTATTCTTATTCTGAACTTGAATCTATAATAATTTTAATTACAGTTAAATTAATGTTAAAATAATAGATAAAATGGCAAAAAGCTCGTAGCTCGTAACAGCTAATCCAATTTTCAATAAAACACAGCTAAGAAACACTGGGATAAAATAAGGCTTTCTATTTAAAAAGTAATTTGAGTACGGGCTGAAATCAATTCAAATATTTTGGATCAAGGTTTAAAAATGATTTTTTCATATAATGTATATTAATAAACTAAAAACTTGGCTAAAGAAGCTACGTGGCCCTTGAGGCCACTCCGGGAAGTCCACGTCAGCGTCAAACACTCATTGGTTCGGTTAACTTTAGCTAGGCTTTTTTAATAAAAATGGAATTTTAATATATACAAATGAAATATCTTTTATGTTACTGTAATAATTTAAATTGTAAATAAATTAATTAATTTTAAATCTATAGTAACGGAGTAAAAGTGAACATTTTCTAATAGTGGCCGTTATTAATAATACGACGGCAAACAAAAGTCGTCAGGTAGGCAGATAGAAATTATAATCAAGATTCTTTGTTCTCGATTTTACCTCTGAAATGAAGAAACTGTGTAATTTTTAGGATTCCGTGCATCAAAACGAAAAAATGGAACCCTTATAAGTTGACTTTATCTGTGTTTCTTATCGTCCGTCAATTTTTAATTATTTCGAGATCTTTCGGAGGTATTAAACTGATCGTGTCAAGTACTCTGGGCCATGGTTACCTTTATATCAAAAGAAATCATGCTTTTAAGTTAGCGCAATCAAAAGATACAAGCATTTATCCATCGTGATACTGTACGTACTGAGGCCTGTCGTGGCGCAGCGGCACAAGCGTGTGACTGTAACCAACAGGTTCTGGGTCCGAACCCCAGGCGAGGAAAAGAAATATTTAGTATTTTCAATTTAAATATTTAATGTTTCATTTTTTCGCTCTGGTAATAAGGGAAAGCGCGACGTTGAGTTCCGCCACTCAACACGCAATGCCTCAAATTCAGTGGAAAGTGGGGAACGGAAGTGGAACGGAGTGTCTTAACACTAGGTTCCTGGGTTCCCTCTGCCTACCCTGCCTCGTGCGGGATACAGCGTGAAGCTAAGAAAGAAAGAAAGTGATACTGTACTTTGTATCAAATTCGTCACAAAACCAACACCTATACTACCTAACCATGTAATATTATATACCATAAAAATAAAGAAAAAGATCCGAAAAGTGACCAAATATAGATATTAGATTTATAATTCATTTAATTCATAATTTGTCTATACATCTGCAACTTAAGTTTATCAACTTTATTAACTAATATTTTTTGATGTAAAGTCCGGATATTTGTACGGAACTCTCAGTGGGAGTCTCGACTCGCTGTTGACCGATTTTGAGCTTTGTCTCATTCAAATGGAGAAATGAAAACTATCCACTTCCATCTACTGACAATCGAACCAACAATCGTTTAAAACACAGCCCACTTAGCCTACAAAACATAAATTCCCGTATCACAAAACAATTGATATATAAGGAAATTGGTAAAATATATTTGATCTGCAGTATTGCTAAATATATTAAAGATTATCAATTGACTATGTAATAAAAAAGAATATTTTATATAATAAGTTTGTCTTTTAATGCCTGTCGTAGCACTGGAGAAAATGAAATATGTAATATTTTCATTTATCCATAGTAACAAAGCAAAGAAGCCTGTCGTGGCGCAGCGGCACAAGAGTGTGACTGTAACCGACAGGTTCTGGGTTCGATCCCCAGTCGAGGAAATGGAATATTTAATATTTTCAATTTGAATATTTATGTTTCATTTCTTCGCTCTGGTAATAAGGCAAAAGCGCGGCGTTGAGTTCCGCCACTCAACACGCAATGCCTCAAATTCGGCGGAAAGTGGGGAACGGAAGTAAAACGGAGTGTCATAACACTAGGTTTCACTTCCTTTCCCTCTGCCTACCCTGCCTAGTGCGGGATACAGCGTGAAGCTGAAAAAAAAAAAAAACAAGGCAAAACACGGCAAAGTGAAGAACGGAAGTGCCCTACGTTACCAAGTTCCCTATGACCACCCAGCCGAGTGAAACCGAAAAAAAAAACCAAATAATGCTAAACGCCGAGTAAATACTCGTCACCTTCTAAACAAATCGATAAACAATAATCCCATTATGAACGTAGCAAACAAGAACCACTCCGTGAAGCCCACGTCAGTATACGCTATTGAGATATCATTATACTGTTGCAATAATAGGTGCCGTACCGTCTAATTCACCATTTGTATTTAAATAATATAGTACAGCCGGCCGATTGGTGTTCCTACCCTGTTATTAGACTATATTGATTACTTACTTGTTTTATTCTAATGACATTATATATGGAATGTTTGTGTTGGTGTTGTGTTTGCTACTTTGTTTATCAATTTATGTATTTTTTTTTTAAGTTGGAGTTAGGCTGAGGGAACCTAGAGAACTTAGAGTTAACCTTAAGTTCCTTTATTCAAGAATAAGATATTCATTTAAGACATTGTGTGTTGAGTGTTGTTGTTGAGGCCTGTTATTGAGGCCTGTCGTGGCGCAGCGGCACAAGCGTGTGACTGTAACCGACAGGTTCTGGGTTCGATTCCCGGTCGAGGAAATGAAATATTTAATATTTTCAATTTAAATATTTAATGTTTCATTTCTTCGCTCTGGTACATGGCAAAGCGCGGCGTTGAGTTCCGTCAGTCAATGCCTCAAATCAAATGCGTCACGCAATGCCTCAAATTCGGCGGAACGTGGGGAACAGATGTGGAACGGAGTGTCTTAACACTAGGTTCCCAAGTTCCCTCTGCCTACCCTGCCTAGTGCGGGATACACCGTGATGCTGAGTAGTGTTGAGTAGTGTTGTTTTTGGTGTGTTGTTGGTGGTGTTGAGTGGAGTATTTTATTAATAGGTGATTTCTCCTCTTTAGTACATAAGTACATTATGAAGTTTTTTCCTTATCAAAAAAATATAAAATTTTTTATAACTTAAACTTTTAAAAGTTTAAAAACTTTCACTTTTGACATATCCGTTTTATACAAATACATTTTTGAAAATTTAGTTTATTTAGTTTTAGAAAAAATATTTTATTCTATTTAACGAGGTCTACCTTAAGTCTTTACTACATTACGCTTATCATTGCTACTGCGGGCACTTGAATATATAAAAAAAACTCTTAGTAGTTTTCGTTGGATTATGGAACCAGCCCAAATAAGTTGATATTGAAATAAAGAAAATTTTCTTTATTTCAATATCAACTTATTTGTAATATATAGCCTATCCTGGCGCAGGGGCGCAAGACTGTGACTGTAAACACGACATGTTGTGGATTCAATCCCCACTCGGTGAAAAGAAAAAACATTTAAAATTGTGAGAGTGTCCTAATATTAAAAAGTTAATATAATATAATTTAAATTTGATAAAAGTTCACGAGCTTTTACAAAGTCAAAACAAAAGCTTCTGAACTCTCTAATGGTTATTCTTATTACACATAATGAGAGACGACTTTTCCTGTTTAGACACTGTCACTACTCATTTATATATAAATTAACTTCTTAATGATGTCTTTACTTTAAAAAATACAATTATCCTTTCTTGTGCTGTATCTGGTTATAAAATAGATCGTAGTGGGTTTGACTCCCGTTTGGAGAGTAATTGTTTTATTTTTTCGCTGTGGTAATAAGACGAGGCCTGTTGAGGCCTGTTGTGGCGCGGCGGCACAAGAGTGTGACTGTAACAGGTTCTGGGTTCGATCCCCAGTCGAGGAAATGAAATATTTAATATTTTCAATTTAAATATTTAATGTTTCATTTCTTCGCTCTGGTAATAAGGCAAAGCGCGGCGTTGAGTTCCGCCACTCAACACGCAATGCCTTAAATTCGGCGGAAAGTGGGGAACGGAAGTGGAACGGAGTGTTATAGCACTAGGTTTCACTTCCGTTCCCTCTGCCTACCCTGCTAAGTGCGGGATACAGCGTGAAGCTGAGGTAATAAGACGAAATACAGTGTTAATCTCCCCCACTTAACAAAAGAGATAATGGAGGTGCCCTGCACGAGGTTCCCACTGCCCATATGTGGGACACAGCCACATGTATAGTACATCCCACTTTAGTGAATACTTACGACTTAATAATCCGTACTTGTTGCTTATCAAAATGTAGAAGATACTAATTTATATAGAATAATATATTTAACAT
This sequence comes from Eueides isabella, assembly GCA_019049475.1. NCBI lineage: Eukaryota > Metazoa > Arthropoda > Insecta > Lepidoptera > Nymphalidae > Eueides > Eueides isabella. The sequence continues at coordinate 1,750,851 of CM032392.1, forward strand.
TCGACTTCAACGTTACAGTTTGATTAGCTTCGCGCTGAGACCCACACATAACAGATAAACATCAGTACGTAGTGTTAAAACACTCCGTTCCCATTGTAACACCTAGAGAATTTTCAACTTAAGTGGGCATCGAACTCACAACCTCACGTTATCGCGTATCGCTTTAACAGTCGCTAGTCGCCCTGCGTCACGAGCGGCCTCGTAGTAGATATATTATGACTGCATTTATAACCTACATATTATTAGTACTTGATATGTAGCTTATAATATACTATGAACGCCTGTCATTAGAGAATAGCAATGACATGTTCAACAATTTCAGCCCAACAATATTTTACAGGAGTACTCTAATAAAAGTTGCAACTTATTGTGTTTTCTTACAAATTCAAATTTAATATATTTTACAATTCAGATATAATAATTGTCGAGGCATGTTGCGGTGCTATGGCACAAGCATGTTATTGTAAACGGCAGGTTATGAGTTCGATCCGCAATCGGGGAAATAAAATATTTAATATTTTCAAACTAAATATTTACTATTTCATTTCTTCGCTCAAGGCAGAGCGCGGCGCTGAGTTCCACCACTCAACACGCCATGCCTCAAATTCAGAGAGAAATGAGGAACGGAAGTGGAACGGAGTGTCTTAACACTACATTATGTGAGATACAGCGTGAAACATGATGTCATATGTCATCCTGACAGTGTACCAGTTGATACTGTCATTTTTCATCCCGAGAGTGTACCAACTGATACATCCTCTTTTACCTAATACAATTTTCACCTAGAAAAGCGAGAGAACGTAGAGTCTTAACACTATATTCCTACCCATGCAACTACAAAATCTACTTCTATAACAAAATAAAAATACTTTATTTTCAGCTTTACGCAGTATCCAACACATTGCAGGGTAGGCCGAGGGTACTTGAGACCCCAGTGTTAAGACACTCCGTCCCTCACTTTAGGTGTTACCAGAGCGAAGAAATGATAATATAAAATATTTTGTTTGAAAATATTTTTCTTCAGCAATTCGAGATCAAACCCACTACCCGTCGTTTACAGACACGCGTATACCCCAGCCACAACAGGCCTCTAAATAATTGATTCATCCCATAAATAACTCAAGATAATAACTCACGCCCTCAAGCTAATGCAAGATATTATTAAAAACGCATCAGATTTCCAATTCTCATTGTAACCAAAAGGATGTTTTCATCAGGTTATAAAGCACGGGGTGACTTATGGGGTTAGGGCGAGGTCGGGTGAAGGCGGGGAGGTCAGACATTTATCAACCCCTAGGATTACACTGACAACGAGTTCTGCTTGTTAATGTAACTTTTATGCTTTTGAATGATTTTTTTTTTAAGTTTCTTTCCTTTTTTTTTGGTTAGAGTAATAGATTTATCTGGTTTTTTTTTTATATATTGCGGTTTGGTTGAATGTTTATAAGTTTTAATATAATTCTGATACCAAAATTGATTGAACACAGTGTTAAGATGCTCAGTTCCCCACTTTACAACAATTTTCAAGTTCTTTTGAACATTTGTATTTCGAGCGCGGCGAAACTCAACGCCGTCCACGTCCTTCCTATAAGCCCACAACAACCGTGTTCCACCTGTCAACGAGCATTATGTAAAACATACGTATTAAGGACGTAAATTAAAGAAGTCACTTAGCAGTAGGCTCTCTTTCAACCCTGCGATATTCAATAGGCTTCTATTTACTTTTTTTAGCTTCACGCTGTAAATGAAATAGGCAACCTATTAATTTCCCACTAAATGGTAAAACGCATACTGTTCTGGTTAAGACACTTTCGTTCTCCATACAATTTTGAATACTTAAAAAATTGCGTGTTGTTTGAGACGAGAGGCTGTTTTTTATCTCTTTACTCTACTCTACTCTACTCAGCTTCACGCTGTAACCCGCACATGGCAGGGTAGGCAGAGGGAACTTGGGAACCTAGTGTTAAGACACTCCGTTCCACTTCCGTTCCCCACTTTCCGCCGAATTTTGAAGCATACCGTGTTGAGTGGCGGAACTCAACGACGCGTTTTTGCCTTGTACCAGAGCGAGGAAATGAAAACTTTAAGTATTTAAATTGAAAATATTAAATATTTCATTTCCTCGAGTGGGGATTGAACCCACAACCTATCAGTTACAGTCACAGGTTTTATGCCGCTGCGCCACGACAGGCCTCGATCGAGGATCTCTTTACCAGTGCAAATAAACGAAAATATTAAATATTATATTCAGATAAATAGGCATCGAATTCAATTCAAATTACGTCGCCGTTACAGTTGCCCCTACAATTAGCTTCACGCTGTATCCCGCACATGGCTAGATAGGCAGAGGGAACTTGGGAACCTAGTGTTAAGACACTCCGTTCTACTTCCGTTCCCCACTTCATTTGCCCCTACACAACTAACTAAACTACTATTAACGAAGTTAAAAAAAACAGATTATAAATCAAAATGACGCCATAAATGTTAACTGCAAGCATCGCGAAGTAAACACGACAAATATAACAAATTCACTCGAAAATAAAATAAAAAAGGCGACAAAACACCGGCTGACTGCATTTAACAGCGTTGAATATTCATAAAGATAAACCGAAATTTATGCGCTCGTAAACTCGACGATAAAGAAAGTTGTTTCATAGAATGTTTCGTCGCCATTTTATAGCGTCTTGTTATGTAGGTCTGTGGGTAGATTTGGCAGATGTACTTTACTATAGTTAAGTGGTTTTGTTTTTTGTGGCCTGTCGTGGCGCAGCGGCACAGACGTGTGACTGTAACCGACAGGTTCTGGGTTCGATGGCAGTCGCGGGAATGAAATATTTAATATTTTCAATTTAATGTTTCATATCTTCGCTCTGGTAATAAGGCTAAGCGCGGCGTTGAATTCCGCCACTCAACACGCAGTGCTTCAAATGCGGCGGAAAGTGGGGAACGGAAGTGGAACGGAGTGTCTTAACACTAGGTTCCCGGGTTCCCTCTGCCTACCCCGCTCCGTGTGGGATACACAGTGTTAAGCTAAAAAAAAAGTTTTTTTGTTTGTCTGCTTCTAGGGACAGCCGTGGTGTACATAGGTTCGATTTCCATTCGAGGAAATTAAATGTATGATATTTTCATTTTCCTCTGTCTGGCAAAAGCAGAGTTTTGAGTTTCGCCCACTCAATGCCTCTATTCGGTAGTAAGTGTGGAAGGGAAGTTAATTGGAACGGCGTGAATTAACAATAGGTTCCCAAGTCACAAATATTACTGATTAATAAATATTTTCATTTTTTCGCTTTGGGACCAACGCAAAGCGCAGCGTTTAACTCCGCCACTCAACACGCAATACCTTAAATTCTTAGTGGGAAACGGTTGGGTATCGTTTCTCACTAGATCCTAGCGTGAAGCTGAAAAGAAAAAAGGTCAATTAAATTATTAGTAAAATGTGATTGAAAGTATATATTTTCATATACAAATATTGTTTTATTTTAAAGGAAATATTGTTTTTTTATTAATAATTAGTAGTTGACTTTTTTTATTAGAAATATCTTCTGTACCTGGGGTTCCTATAAAAATATACTTATACATATAAGTATAGTAGGGTCAGCTAGTCGTGGGATGAATAAATCAGTTTCCTATTTATTTTTATTGCTCATCGTAAATTCGGGAATAAAAATCAAAAAACTAAGAAAATCTAAAATAAAACCTGTGCAGTCGTCTAAAGCTATTTTCAAGGCGGCCACATCTCGTCGGGTGTACTATAGGTAGTTATAGGACGGTAGCGACAACGACCGAGAGAGGTGTCAAGTAAGGGAATGAATTTGTCAGCCAGTGATTCTTTGTGGCGCGCCCCGTAATAAATCACCCGGCGCGGTTGCACGGTACACACTTTGGTTAACATACACACGGGTAGTAAGTAGGTCTGTCGCGATAGGGAACTTGGTCATATTGGCGTTTGTTCTACACAAAAATTATAAGACGAACAATCTTATTTCATATTGTTTTCATATAACTGTATGTATGTTTGTATATATATATATATATATATATATATATATATATATATATATAACTGTATGTATGTTTGTATATATATAGCGACGGGTCCAAAGAACAAAATCGTATATAAAAAATGATTGACTTTCAGTATGAGGTTTTGAAGTTCTGTGTGAATGTAATCATGAACTATTGAACATTTTGTATTACCTTACGTTGTTTTATATTTACGTTAATAGTTGATATCATATTATATTGAATCAGACCCGTCGATATATATATATATATATATATATATATATATATATATATATATATATATATATATATATATATATATATATATATATATATATATATATATATATATATATTTGTTAATTAAGAAATATATATAAATATAAATAAATAAATAGCAGAGTAGACAGAGGAAATTGGTAAAACACTGCTCCCGCTCTGTCCTAACATATTTTCGTTTCTATCTTTCCGCCAAATTGTGATGGACATCACTTCGTTCACGTTTTCGAGTCAATCAAAACCCAAAGAACAATCAAATTCACAACCGGTCGAACGCAGTCACTAACTGTGCCTCTGCACAACGACTGTTCTCATTTTGTACTCAATTATATCTTATTTAAATTATAATATAAAATTTACAAAAACAAAACAATTCAGCTTGTTCAACTTTTCACATACAAAAAATACATGATTAAGCCCTAGTGGTGCAGTTACACAGCGACGCATTGTTACCGCAATTTTTCATTTCTTTAACAAGTAATTATAAAACATAAAGTAGAGAACGTAGTGTTTTACCACTAGGTTCCCGTAACTTTTTTCTAACAAGACACTAGACGTATAATATGCGAGAATAGCCTAAAAAAAAATTTAAAAAAATGCGTAACCACAAACACTGTACCGCGTCACAGGTAGCGTCCGAAAGATTTATCGTGTGATGTACAACTTCCTTCATAAAACACACCCGCGATTCCGTCCCACTGTGCAACGTCTTATATCATTCTTATTATTTACCGACCCAACGCAATCCCTACTGAGACAGTGAAAATAATATTTAAAACGGCACAAATAAAGTTCTACATAAATAAATAAAGATAGTGTTTTGACACTACGGTTTTTATTTCCGAAGTCGTAGCGCAGCGACACAAGCGTGTGACTGTAACTGACAGGTTGTGGGTTCGATCAACATTCGAGGAAATGAAATATTTAATATTTTTAATTTAAATATTTAATGTTTTCTTTTGTTTGCTTTGGTACAAGAAAAACGCGGCGTTGAGTTCCGCTGCTGGACACGCAATGCCTCAAACTCGGCGGAAAATCGGAAACGGAAGTGGAACGGAGTATCTTAACACAAGGTTCCCAAGTTCCCTCTGCCTACCCTGCCATGTGCGAGATACAGCGTGAAGCTGAGTATGAAATACCTTAAGTGTGGATTATACATTTTAATACCTTCTAAGGTTGGTTTGTTTTAGGGCAGATGGGCATGCAATGCGTGACTGTAATCGACAGGTCTTTAGTTCGATTCCCAATCAAAGAAATTAAATATTTTCAAAGTTAATTTCTTCGCTTAAAGCGCCCCGTTGACTTTCACCACTTAACTCACAATACCTCAATAGCGGCGGTGAGTTAACTCCAATACAGCTAATAAAATAATAATTAATAAACAACATAAGTATGCAGAGATAGAGTAACCAAATATTTATATATTCCGATCAACACTTTCCAAGACATTATATATAAAATAGCGGAACTCTGCACCGCCCTTTGTTATTTGTGTTTGGAATTATTTATAAATATAAATAATTCCACCAACCGAAAATGGAATCCACAACCATTGTTTTACCGATCTTACACTACGCCATAACGGTTTTTATTCTAGAAACACCCTGTAATAAAACAAATAGTTCCAGTTAGTTACATCTACAAACATAAATCTCGGCTCTGCGTCATTTCCTTCAAATAAAATATGTTGCTTGTTGGAAGTCTCAGCGGGCTTTACTCTTTTTTCTTGGCCGGGAAGTCGTAAATCTAGGAGATAGGCAGAAGGTCGAAATGTCGTCCCTCAAGGAGACTACACTTAAACATTGGTCCCCAAAGGTTATACGATTTAGTGGCAGTTGACTTGTCAATGTGGAATGATGAGGTGGATATTGTTATTGAGTTTAAGTAGGATTATAGTAGTTTTTTTTGTAGCTTTAGCATTGGGAACCTGGGAACCTGTGGTTAAAACATTCCGTTATCATTAACACACTTCCGGTCTCCAACATTAGACTATGTAATGTCAGTAGATATTAAAATCATTATATCAGCACATATCAATAAAATTTAATTATATAATTATAATAGCCGATCTATTTAATATAACAATATTTTAAATACATGTAGGTATTTATACAATATAAACTAATATTTAAAGATTTGTCTGTCTTTCTGTCGAGCCGTACTAATCAGCGAAACAGCTGCACCCATTCTTGTGAGACTTTAACTGAAACACAGAAGGGATTGTGGAGAAATAAATAGGTTATATTTTATCCTGGATTTCCACTGGACCCGGATTTTCCAGAAAAAAAATGTGAATTTTCACTAACTTAAATTATAAATAAAACTAAATAAACATCTATACAGTTTAAGCAAGCAAAACCGCGCGGCAACCACTATGTTCCCAATAAAAATATTACAATAAAAGAAATAATATTTCATATACGTACTTCTTTGAGGTTTATATCTCAGAATTTGTTTTAGCTTTTACGCTGTCAGTGTACTTGGGTACCCGGGTGAGTTATGCTTCCGCATATTACCTTCCCGACCTCAGACAATGTGCGACCCTAAATTTATTAGACCAATTCTTTTCAACTTTAAATTGCACATGTCGGTCGCACACCAGCTACACACTGCTGGTTGATTTTATAAATCTGATTTGATATTGAACGTCCAATTGTGTAGCAAAGCAACATGATACAACATGAATTATTGAATGATTTGTTTTCCATCGAAATTGATAGTTTACTTTGATAATATATATTTCTTTAAGGTTAAGTAGTTTAAAAGAAAAAATGGAAATCTTACAGGACTACTTCATTGTTGGTCTGTCAGTTCGTTTGATGAAATCTTTTTTTATCTATTATGATTGTGGTGTTTTATCTAATTGTCAGGTCTACAATGCTTTAGAAAAAAGTATATATACGAGCGTTTTTGCTTAATTTATAGGGTGTTTCCTAGAAATGTATAGTCTAGTAAGAAGTAAGAACAGTGCATTTATAATTAAACAACATAAGAATAAAAAATTAAAAATTTACATTTTGTGGTAAGGAAACAAAGCGCAGCGTTGAGTTTCGCCACTTAACACGCAATGCGATAAATTCTCTGTATAAACACGTGGAAAGTTCGGAACAAGACGGACTGTCTTGATATTAGGTTCCCAACTTCCCTGATTACCCTTCCACGTGCGGTATACAGCGTGTAGCGGAAAATAAAACTCAAACTTCAAAATTACATAATTAGTGAATCTAAGATCTCAAATCTTGAAAACGCTTGAACTAGATATTAAACCATATCAATCACCATTCATCACGGAAACAAACCACGGGCTAATCTCCTCTCCCGCTCAGCGGCCATATATCAGAGCGAGAGGACATTTTTACGAGCTCTTAATCAAGAAATATAGGATTGCAGGGCGATTAAGGGAGCGCGATTTACCGACGCGCTAATGCAGTCGTTCTGATGATGGGTGGCCTTTGTGTTTGTAGGAGATTTGCTTGACTGTGTAAATAATTGTAATTGTTTATTTATAGCCGGCTATGAGGTTCCCGGGTTCCCTATTTTGGTAGGTGGGGGAAACTGGGAACCTGATGCTAAGACACTTCCATTCACCATTTTTGCCGAATTGATGTTGAATGTTAGGCCTGTCGTGACGCAGCGGCACAAGCGTGGACACTATAGGTTGTGGGTTCGAACGCCACTCGAGGAAATGAAAAATTTTATATATTAAATTTAAATTTAAAATTTGTTCATTTTTTCGCTCTGGTACAAGACAAAACGCGGCGTCGAGTTCCGCCACTCAATATGATATCGTCCAATACAGCGGAAAGTGGGAAACGGAAGTGGAACGGAGTGTCTTAACACTAGGTTCCCAAGTTCCCTCTGCCTACCCTGCCATGTGCGGGATACAGCGTGAAGCTGAGTGAGTGAAATTACAAAATAGAAAGCATTCAACAAATGACATTCAAGCTTCACGTCTTCTCTTAAAGCAATAAAAGTAACGATCTCCGTCGAACGAGTGTATCCTTAAAGTTCTTAGACTCTTAGCAGATAGCGAACGATATTTCAACGGCGCGAGTATATCTCGACGCGTCGGTATCAGCCGAAATGTGCCGTTTCGACGCGGTAAGTGCTACAATTTATTATGGAGTTTTGGTGTTTGGTGCTATATGTGAAAAGTTAACGGAAATTAGTTGTTTTTTTTTTGTGTGTGTGTTTTTATATGTATTTTTTTTTTGTTTTCATATTAAATGTAAGTTATTTTTAAATTGATTTTGTGATTTATTTTCAACTTCTAAATCTTTAGGCCAATTATGGTGACACTGTAAAGGCGACAGGTTGTGGGCTTGATTCTCGGTTGGAGAAATGAAATATTTAATATTTCCATTTCTGCGTTCTAGTAACAAGGCAAACCGAAGACAGTTCCGCCACTCAACACGCAATGCTTCAAATTCAGCGTAAAGTGGTGTACGAAACGGTGTCCTTTAACACTAGGTTCCCAAGTTCCCATTGCCTACTTTGCATACTTTTCTTCTTCTCTTCTTCTCTTCTTTCTTCTCTTCTTTCTTTCTCCTCTTGCTTACGTGCTTACTTTGCCACGTGCGGACTTGCAGGGTAAGGCTGAAAAATACCTATTGATATAAGGGTTTACTCCTCTTCTTCAGAGGGATTCTTCATTATATTGTATTTGTATCTGTCTGTTTAAGACCGATATCATTTTAATAGTGCATGGAGGTACTAAGCAGAAATTAATATCAAATAATAATATAAATAAATAAAAATCGACCATTTTATTTGGAACCACCTAAAATCATAAAATTTGGCAAAAAATGAGAATTTACGATGTAAATAATCCAATAAATGGGAAATTATTAGTACATATAATAAATATGTAGAAATAAAACAGTTACAAATTTATTTTTGCATTTAGTTTCGTGCAAAATGAGTGCATACGCCCACAAATTTAAATTTATCAACTTTCATAAATTGCATTTCGGTTGACATGAATCATGGTATTTGTTCAGAAGTTTTTTTTTTCATCCTTTCATTAAATAACTTTAAAGGAAGGCCAAATGTGCCATTTTACTACCTTACAATCTATTGTTTTTAAAATAATAAGTATTTTTTCAGTCAGGGCCTAATGTGCACTCAAGCCCTCGACCTTATACCATAATTACAATATATATATTCTCCCCTCTCTTTCATATCTCACTTCTCCATTCAAGCGTTTTAGACAAGCTTAATAAAACGCTACAGCCTATCACTCAAGCTGCATTATTAGTCACAATATTTCACTGAGGGCAGACATTTTTATAGGTATTTAGCGAAAGCGACGCCTCTGCGGGCCAATTTGAAAGTTGTTTGCGCGGCCAATTTACGAGGCGAGTTAATTTGAAACGGTGTCCTCGCTTTGTTTATCGAATGACCCGTGGTACTGTGGTTAGTGGGTCGGGTTGTTGGGTCTAAAGTTCGACTCTTTTAGGATAAAATTTGGAATATTAAAAGTTACACTAAGTTTAAAAAAACAAGGAACAAGGAAGTAGATTCTAATTGCAAACAGGTACTGTCCGTCGTAGCGCAGGAACACAAAGTTGCGGGTTCGATGCCCATTCACGAAAATAAAATATTTATTATTTTATATACTCCGGGAACGGAAGTATTTTTTATGGAAACGGAGTAATTTACCAGGTTACCCCCGCCTTTCCTGCTGTGAATTTTGTACAGCGTTCCCCACTTACCGCCGGATTTCAGGCTTTGTGTGTTGATTGGGGAAAATCAACGCCGCACTTTGCCATGTTACCAGAGCGAAAAAATAAAAACATTAAATATTTACTAACCTTAAATTTAGTATTTTGTGTCCTAAGTGTGGAATAACACTTTAAAACATAGTATTATTTTTATTTATATTATTAGTATTATTTAGCCGTGTGATTCCGGCTTAGAATAGGATCACCCTGGTACTGATGGTGTCGTAAGAGGCGACTAAAGTGCGTGTGGTAGAGTCACGTTGTCAGCAATGACAACACGCATGGGCAGACTCGACCGGATTGTTACCACCCCCGGCATTTAAAACCGGCGTTAAGTAGTGGCTTTGGCCACTGCGTTTCGCATTGGGTAATGCCGGGCCTCGGTGCCCATACATCTTAAGGACCGGCAACACCTCTGTGGCTCCTCTGGTGCTACACGGGGCCGTGGGCGACGGTGATCACTTACCATCAGGTGACCCGTACGCTCGTTTGCCGTGTCTTCTTCTCCATAAAAAAAAATAGTAAAAACATTAAATATTTACTTATTCACTCACTCATCTTCACGCTGTATCCTGGACATAGCGGTGTAGGCAGATGAAAGTTGGGAACCTAGTGTTAAGATACTCCGTTCCACTTTCGTTCCCCACTTTCCACCGAATTTGAGACGATGCGAGTTGAGAGACGGAACTGAACGCCACGTTTTGCCTTGTACCAGAGCGAAGAAATGAAAACATTAAATATTTAAATTGAAAATATTAAATATTTCACATCGAGTGGAGATCGAACCCACATGTGAGTTTACAGTCATATACTTGCACCGCCACGCCACAACAGGCCTCTCATATATATTACTCACTCAGACGGTAGACAGAGGGAACTAGTGTTAAGACACTCCGTTCCACTTCCGTTCCCCACTTTCCGCCCTTAATGATATATATAAAATAATATTAATTATTTTAATTAAATTAATATCAATGCCTCCGCCAACAAAGATAACAATATTGTTTTATAAAACATGACACTCGCTATTGCCGTTGCTCTCAAAGGACACGTCAAGGCCCCGTTATACTTTCGGCATCATATTATAGTCCCGACGGCTGCAATGGTACACTAAGTAAATTCATTCTTTTATATGTGAAAATATAAATTGAATTGGACGTACAGTATGATGATAGGGTCTGTATACAAAGAAATCTAGTTTCACGTTTTTTTCCCGCAAATCACTCTAATCAAAAGTAAACTGTTTTAAGACATTCCGTTTCCCAATCGCCGTTCAAATTTTCCAGACATTGCGTGTTGCCGTTAATACCGTTATCTGTCTTATTACCAATAAACATATGAAAATAATGAATTTATTTTTACTAACGGGAATCGAACCCACAATCGTTTAGTTTATATTAACAAAGATTTTTGTTACAGCTAAGTTGAAACGTAGTTTTATAACATATTTATTGTTATAAAACTTTATAAAACCCGAAAAAAAATCGATCCCCAGTCGAGGAAATGAAATATTTAATATTTTCAATTTAAATATTTAATGTTTAATTTCTTCGCTCTGGTAATAAGGCAAAGCGTGGCGTTGAATTCAGCCTCTCAACACGCAATGCCCTAAATTCGGCGGAAAGTGGGGAACGGAAGTGGCACGAAGTGTCCTAACACTAGGTTCCCGGGTTCCCTCTGCCTACATTGCCTCGTGCGGGATTTAGCGTGAAGCTAAAAAAATTAAATAAAAGAAAAAATATAAAACCATTCTTGAGATCTATCGTACGTCATTCCGCCACTCAACACGCAATGACTCAAATACAGCGGAAAGTAAGGTTCTGAACGAGGTGTCTCACTAGGTTCCCAAGTTCCCTCTCCATATCCTGCTATGTCCGGGATACAGCATGAAGCTGAAATAAAGCATTCTATACCAAATACCAACGATAAGTAGTAAATAACGAAGATAAGGGTACTATTACATAACTCCAAACAGTATATTTACGTTTTATAAAAAAATCGCAACGTCGATTTAGCATCCAAATATGACTTTTGACATTCAACTCCGGGGGAGCTGGGAAAAGGTTTCGCGGGAGTGAATCCCACTGCCCTGGTATCTAGCGGCACCCATTACTATAGGTGCGTCATTGAGACAGGCCTGTTGCCCTTGGAAAATTAAATTCGCCACATTAGCCAAAATAATGTTAGGGGGGCAAGGAAGATTGAGCTAAGTGCCACCTGGGCAGTCAGCTCAGCCAGGTAGCCCGAGGCAGGCCCAGCTTAAGCGACCAACAACCGAGGCAGCTGCTCAGGGGTCTGGATGGAACGTGGGAAGAAGGTCCCTCGGAAGACGTCTAGCGTCAGACGGCCGGGGATGTCTAGGGGCGATGCTAATTAGGTGTGGGTGGTCCGAGGCATCGGCGCGGCTGAACGCGATGGACGCGAGCCGGCCGATGTGTTCCTCCAGGCATTCCGTTTTGAGGTATCTGTGAATCGTAGAATTTCTGAATTAGTACGGTGCCTAGGTAACGCGCCGGAGAGCAATGTTTTGGACCACCTGCAGGACCTCGCGTTGGCGAGAACTCGCCAAAGCATACCAGGCCGGTGGCTTATCGCTTCGTTCTGAGACGGAGGCGAAAAATTTGGGCATTTCTGAGAGGTGAAAAAAAAACCATTCTATACCAAATATGAACGATAAGTAGAAAATAACGAAGATAAGGGCACTATTACATAAAACAGAACAGTATATTTACGTTTTATAAAAAATTCGCGTCGTCGATTTAGCATCCCGAGGGCGTATCATGTTTTTATAGTCTCTTATGCGAAAGTAAAATTCCATTAGAGTATCTATTACTTTCGTGGTGTATATAATATCATTGTGTACAATATTTATAAGTCATGGAGAATTTATAATGTTTTTTTTTTTTTTTTTTTCAGCTTCACGCTGTATCCCGCACTAGGCAGGGTAGGCAGAGGGAACGGAAGTGAAACCTAGTGTTATGACACTCCGTTCCACTTCCGTTCCCCACTTTCCGCCGAATTTGAGGCATTGCGTGTTGAGTGGCGGAACTCAACGCCGCGCTTTGCCTTATTAGAACTTATTACTTATTATTACTTATTTATAATGTTATTAGAACAAGTATATTATTACATGAAATGTAAAGATGTTGCGGAGTTCCGTAGTTATAGCTGAATTTAGATTTGAAACGTCGTTAAATAAATATGTAACTTGTTAAGTTTTTATAATAATAATAACCATAATTAACTTTTATTTCGGAATTATCCATATGGATTAGTTACAGTTTAACTTACCGTGTCTATTGTTAGTACAATTGTTCTCAAATAAAGTTAATAATAATCGGTAATAATCAAAAAGAATCCATAACATTAAAAAAATCACAAAAAAAATCACAAAAAAAATTAAATTCACAAAATTTACAAAATTATTAATAAAAATAAAATGTAATTCAATATAAAAAAATCACAAACATAATACAGTGATAACTTTCAAATTAAAAAAAAAGTATCATTATTTAAAAACATACAAATTAAAATACTCGTTTTTTTTTTTTATAGCTTCACGCTGTATCCCGCACGAGGCAGGGTAGGCAGAGGGAACCCGGGAACCTAGTGTCAAGACACTCTGTTCCACTTCTGTTCCCCACTTTCTGCCAAATTTGAAGCACTGCGTGATGAGTGGCGGAACTCAACGCCGCGCTTTGCCTTACTACCAGAGCGAAGAAATGAAACATTAAATATTTAATTTGAAAATATTAAATATTTCATATCGTCGACAGGGGATCGAACCCAGAACCTGTTGGTTACAGTCACACGCTTGTGCCGCTGCGCCACGACATGCCTCAAAAATACTCGTAACATTCAATATTTTTATTCATATGAATCTGAGGCTAACGACTGGTCATGTACCAGTTTATGGCTTTCCCTATTAAATTATTGTAATAAATATTTTATTAACTTACTTGACAGGGTGTTGCGGAACTCTGTAACCGTAGCTGATAGTAAAATTAGAATTAGAATTAAAAATAATGATCTAATATTATATTATATAAATTTAAAAGAAGTTCCGTATCCACAGCCGAAACTATTGGATATAGAAATAAAATAATGACAATATTTGTACCAATATCCGATTCATAAGGTCAACCCTTGAGAATCGTACCGATTCTATACGAATGAAACTAGCGTTACAAACTAACTTGAGGTCTGTCGTGGTGCAGCGGCACAGGGGTGTGAATGTAAACGATTGGTTGTGGGTTCAATCCTCACTCGAAGAAATGAAACATTTTCAAATTTTATACTCAATGTTTTCATTTCTTCGCTCTAGTAATAAGGCAAAGCGCGGCGTTGAGTTCCGCCACTCAAAAGTGGTGAACGGCAGTGGAACAGAGTGTCTTAACACTTGGCTTCATGTTCCCGCTGCCTAACCTGCGATTGCGGGATACATCGTGAAGCTGAGTGAGTGAGTGAGTGAGTGAGTGATACGAACAAGCAATAATTGTGAAGAACCTTGCTTTACCATTATTCCATTAACAAAAATAAGTGAATATGCGAGAATATAAAATTGAATAAATCAAGAATCATATTACTTTTTTTGCATTAACTTTATGAATACAATACCACAATCATTGTGTTTGGTTATATTTCTCTCTTCTCGGTATCCCGCACTTAGCACGATATCCAGAAGATACCCGGAAATCTAGTTAACGTAGTTGTCTAGACGTTACCATTAACACACTTCCGTTACCCACTTTCCTCCGAATTTCGCAGGCATTGCGTGTTGAGAAATTAAAAATAATTAATTCCCACTCCGCACTATATTCTTTCTTCTCTACTCGCTCTATATCACAATCGACCCCTAAAATGTTATAAAACATATACTTACTACTGGCATTTTAGAAAGGGCTTACTATTTCCTGTAGGTCAGGAAGTTATGGTAGATAAACATATTTCTTTATAAAAAAAAATTATGAGACAAAAAATAGTAAATTCTTTAAAATGTGATATTACTACTCAGCTTCACGCTGTATCCCTCACATGGATAAGCAGAGGGAACTTGAGAACCTAGTGTTAAGATACTCCGTTCCATTACCTACTTTACTAAATTTGAGGACTTGCGTTTTGAGCAGCGGAACTTAACGCCGCGCTTTACCTTGTTACCAAAGCGAAGAAATGAAATTATTAAATATTTAAATAGAAATTATTAAAAAATAAACTTTCTCGAATCCCCATTCGAATATATCAAATCCGCAGCCTGTCGCCTTTAAAGTCACACACTTTTGATAATGAAAGAATATTGAAAATAATGAATTAACAAGTACAAGGTAACACTCAACAAAATGCTTGCGAGACATGAATTGTGATTATAATTAATATTTCGTTACTGTATTTTTTGGGACATACTTTGAAAGTCTCAGGTTTCCAAAAATATTTCTAACTAAATATATGAGAGTGATTCAATTAAATCTTCTTTTTAATACTAGTACGGCTACCAACGCTCACCTCTTAATCATAGAGAAAATTTGTAACAATTTGTAATTTGGTAAATAAATAAATATTATTATTTTTTTTTTTTTCAGCTTCACGCTTTATCCCGCACTAGGCAGGGTAGGCAGAGGGAACGGAAGTGAAACCTAGTGTTATGACACTCCGTTCCACTTCTGTTCCCCACTTTCCGCCGAATTTGAGGCATTGCGTGTTGAGTGGCGGAACTCAACGCCGCGCTTTGCCTTATTACCAGAGCGAAGAAATGAAACATTAAATATTTAAATTGAAAATATTAAATATTTCATTTCCTCGACTGGGGATCGAACCTAGAACCTGTCGGTTACAGTCACACTCTTGTGCCGCTGCGCCACGACAGGCCTCCAATAATAATAATATTATTATTATTTATTATTTTAAATAAAAAACGTATTGTAATATACTACAGCTTTCCTCAATAGATAGTCTACAATTCCAACCGTAGTTCCCGAGATCAAAAAATAAGTTTGACAGTATAAGTTTAAATTGTCTTTAATAGATTATATAAGCAAATTAAATTTAAAAAATCAATTGAAGGTGGGAAACGGAAGTGAAACGGATTGTCTTAAAACTAGGTTCCCAAGTTCCCTTTGTCTATCCTGCCGGGTTAATGTCAATATTATGAATAACCAAACGCTTACCTTTTGTAATACAATCTAAAAAGGCTATCTTACATTCAGCCTACTTGATTTGTAACACATAATCAAATTTATAAAATGTTATAGTACAAATAAATTAAATAACCTCTAATTGAGCTAAAGTAGTTGAAAAATTATAAAAATGACAAGTGATTACTATTTCAAGAAATGGAAAAATACGTTTGAAAAATTAAAAAGTCTTATTCAACTTGACACTGAACATCAGGTATGTTTGAAAATATATTTTAATTTAATATCTTTAGGGATAACTGTAAACGCGCGGCGACGGTAGATTCAATTTCCACTCGATAGAACGCATTAAATCCATTTCCTAGCTTAGTTAAACGAAATGTCTCCAAAATTAAGCGGAAAAGGTGGACAAAATCTCCATATACCCCCAAACGCTGTTAAATAGTAAAAAAACAAAATGTGTAATATTCAGAACACCTCAAACAAAAATTGTGAAAGCTAATGTACTTTTGAATGGTGAAGCCGTAGAGCCTGTTGATTCTACGGTATTTCTCGGTATCACCATTGACTCTAATTTACAGTGGGGACCTCATATTGATAGATTGGCGAATAGACTGAGCTCTGCAGCTTTCGCTGTAAAAAAAATTAGATTATTGACTGATGAGGAAACGGCTCGCCTTGTTTACTTTAGCTACTTCCACAGTATTATGTCTTACGGCATCTTACTCTGGGGTAATGCAGCCGGTATTAAGTCAATATTTGTCTTGCAGAAGCGAGCTATTCGCGCAATCTATAACTTAAGCCCTAAGGATTCCTTAAGGGAAATGTTTAAAAATATTAATATATTGACCGTTGCATCTCAATACATTTTTGAAAATGTTATGTATGTTAAGAAAAATATTAATAAGTTTACTAAAATCAGTGATGTACATAATATTAATACTAGAAATAGGCTTAAACTTAGTGCGCCTGTAACTCGATTGCATCGAGTCCGTAATTCTTTTATGGGACAGGGTGTACGCTTTTACAATAGGATCCCAGAAAACGTCAGAGAAATTTCTGTTTCACAATTTAAAAAGGTTGTGAAAAGACGTTTGTGTGTTAAAGGTTATTACCATATTAACGATTTCATAAATGATAACACGCCTTGGGAATAAAATGCTCGCTCCAGGCTGTTTCAAGTGTATCATTCTCACATAAATATATAATGTAAAGTTTTGATTAAAAAAAAAAGGACATGTCCCGCTGAGTTTCTTTCGCCGGTTCTTCTCAGGTCTGAGGCAATAACTTTAGTGAACTGGTGGTAAATTGTTTGACGTTCAAAAAACGAAGCTTGTAACTTCTTATTTTGAATAAAAATATTTGAATTTGAATTTTGATTTGAATTTGAAATATGCAGACAAAACGCTTTATTGAGACCATCGTAGCCCATAGAACAGCATCTGAAAATACAATTCCTGCTTAGGGCAATAAATTATTTGCATTCTGCCAATTAACACGAATGTCTATAGGCGGAAATCAGATTAGGTTTACTGTGCGAGATAGAACGAGTAGCTAAAAATATCTTTTTACAGGCTACAAAAGCTCACGATCAGCAATTATGCGAAGCTGCTCACCGTCTAAACAGTATTCTTGTCAACTATATATATATATCTATAACGATGCCTTGGACTGTCTACAGCACAACTTACAAATTCAGAAAACTGAATACATTTTTGACGTTGTAAAAGCTATAGAAGCTAGGTAAATATATTTTGATAGTATCTTCTAAGGATATAATAAAAATCAGTTTTATATTTTTTGTCATTAGGAATAACCTTCTGTCTGAAGTGTTTTCGTCTTAAGTCTTTATTATTGTAAAATCATGGCAGTTATTTTAGATTTAATTCCTATTCGTGAGAGTTACATATATTTTCATGCTTTGGGAATAAGGTAAAATATCGCGTTAAGTTCTAGCATTTAACATTCAATGTCTCAAAGACTAGGGCTGACTGTAGAGAATTTATTCAAACCACTTCATGAAAAATTAATGATCCCAGTTCACAGTTTCGACGGAAAGTGGGGAACGGCAGCATCTTCATGGGAACGAAGTGTCTTAATACTATGTTCCCACGTTCCTTTATATCCTTCCGTGTGCGGAATACAACGTGAAATTTAAAAAAATCACTCTTTTAGGGTTATAGAACTTAAAGATCAGCTTAGAAAACTAGAAGGTGCCTACCACCAACTCTTGAGCAATGGATTGATAGAAGGAAAGCTGACACCTTATGATGTGGAATTCTTTAGTGTCGCTTCTAAATATGAAAGACCGGAAAATGTAAAAATGATAATAAAAGAGGCTTTCGAGAAAGCTAAAGAGAAGATAGAAGAAAGTATTCAAAACTCCGAGACAATATTGCAAGGTGAATTATTTCGAGGTTGTAAACTTTTAATGCATTCGTAGAAACTTCCTCTGAATGTTACTTGTAAGCTGACTTGGATTCCAACTCAGGGAGTATTATTTTTGAACATCACGCCATATCCCGTACATAGCAGGGTCAGGAAGAGATATTTGGGAATCAAATGTTTAGACAAAACGTTTCTATTTCGTTCCTCATTAATGCCAAAATTTTTGAGATATTGCGTGTTGAGTGCTGAAATACAACGCCACGCTTTGCCCTTTTTACCACTGCAAAGAAACAAAAAAAATATATAATATGTCATTTCTTCGCGTGGATATCGAACCCACAACCTTTTTTTTTACGGGTCACCTGATGGTAAGTTATCACGGCTCTGTGTAACTACAGAGGAGCTACAGGAATATTGCCGGTAAAGATGGCACCAGGCCCAGGCATTACCCAATGTGAAACCCAGTGGTCAAAGACACTTCTTAATGCCGGTTTTAAATACCGGGCGTGGTGATGATCCAGTCGAATCGGCCCATGCGTGTTGTTATTGCTGACCACGTGACTTTCCCACACATACTTTGGTCGCCTCAATCGTAGTTTCAGACCATCTCAGACCATCAATCGTAGTTTACCGTCACTATATAATTTGCTAATGACACCACACCTTCCTCAGTACTAATAATATGACATAACACCTTCTAGGCATCCAAATTACTTCTAATTGATAGTGATGTTATAAAGCCTATACGAAAACATTTTTCGATATATTGATTATTAAATACAAAAAGAAATTCTTGAGATTAGTGTGTTCTACCAAACATACACTTAAGCAAATTCGGCGGAAAGTGGGGAACGGAAGTAGAAAGGAGTATCATATCACTAGGTTTCACTTCCGTTCCCTCTGCCTACCCTGCCAAGTGCGGGATACAGCGTGAAAAAAAATGTATATAGAAATGTATAGTTCCTAAATAACAGAGCATTTCACAGAAAGCGATGAACTAAATGAAGATATCCTAGAAAACATGAAATGGTGGGAAGATAACGCTGAAGAAAAATCCAATGGACCTAGGGGAATTAATATGACAGCAATTTATGAGGTCAAGGAAGTAATATCAGAAGAGAGTTTAGAGCGGAATAAACTTATATCACTGATACAGGCACACGAGAGATCAAGGTATATATATATATTTTACAAAATATAATCTAGACTTCCGGTCGAGACTTCTTATCTTGTAAATTGAGTAGAAATAGTAATAAAGAATGTCATAAGTCTAAATTCCCACTTCTTAACATCTATATATTTGTCTTCTCAACTGTAATATATCAATGCAAGGCTAAGTATGTGATAGTTTCTGGCTGTAAATCGATCGAATCGAATCAATGATTTATCCCACTCAGCCGAGCGGGCGTTGAGAAATTGATAATCAAATGTCTCAAAATTAATTTCCCTTCCTGTACTTTGCGCTAAAACTTTACTACATACACAGGCAAGTCATAAAAAATAACATTCAACAAAAACAAAAGAGGGAAATATGGGAGAAAGAATTAAGAGGTACATTAAAACCACCAGCGTCTATAGCCCTGAGAGAACGAAGTGCCCAATTAATCCAAGAAGTTCTAAGGTATTAAAGAAAATAAATGGCTTGTTACATATAACATAAGCACTTTAGAAATTTTTAGCACTTTTTAAATGTTATTACAGTTTTTATATTAAAAATACATTAAAAAAATATGTCGCAGTCTTTGAAACGCCTCTTGGGAAACATGTTTTGGAAATACTAGACGTGGCTACTTACTTACTTTGGTGAACTTTGCAATGTAAATTGGAAAATGTTTTTTCCCGTTCTAGTAGGAAATTCGAGAACTCCGTCCCTTAACTCTTACCCTACTCTGACTAGACACCAAATTTCAAATTTCTATATAGTCAGCCTCACGCTGTATCCCACACGAGGCAGGGCAGGCACAGGGATCCCGGGAACCTAGTGTAAAGACACTCCGTTCCACTTCTGTTCCCCACTTTCTGCCGAATTGAGGCATTGCATGTTGAGTGGTGGAACTCAACCTTATTACCAGAGCGAAGAAATGAAACATTAAATATTTAAATTGAAAATATTAAATATTTCACTTCCTCGACTGGGGATCGAACCTAGAACCTGTCAGTTACAGTCACACTTTTGTGCCGCTACGCCACGATAGGCCTTTAAATTTCTATGTCTAGTCAGTAATTTATTTGTGAGTCACTCAGTAACGGAAGAGATTAATTTATTAATAGCGGTCAATCTGCGCCTTCGCCTGTTTAAATTATAATTATTTATTGAACTACTACAGGAATTCTGTCGAAGAATATATTTTATATTGATACAAAGTTTTAAATTGAAAATACATTTAAATCGGTTATAATCGGTAATAAAATACGATCGGTTAACACGTTTTTTACATTAGCACTAACAAATGCACAAACGTACAGACAAAAATTGTAATATAATTATTTTGAGTTCTACCATGTAAATATATTTTTTCTTACAAAGATACTGGCATACATTGCTATGCCAGTATTTACAGTATTTACAGCGAGCGATCAAATACAAATTTATGTAATGATCTAGTCGTTTATAGATTAATAATGAATATAGAGATAGATTAACCTTTAACGTAAATATTGTAATTTTAGAAATTACTTCAAAGTCAAACGTGAAAAAATTAAAAATTGCAAATTGGAAGAAAAATTAAATATAAATTTATGCAATATGCCCGAATATACAGATTATCAAAATGTGAAAAAGGAATTGGAGGTTGTATTTGGTATAAGTAGACTCATTTGCTCAGCTTCACGCTGTATCCCGCACACGGCAGGGTAGGCAAAGGGAACTTGGGAACCTAGTGTTAAGACACTCCGTTCTTTTCGCCAAATTTGAAGCATTACATGTTTTGTGACGGTACTCAACGCCGCGCTTTGCCTTGTAACCAGAGCGAAGAAATGAAAACATTAAATATTTAATTTGAAAATATTAAATATTTCATTTCCTCGAGTGAGGATCGAACAAACAACCTGTCATTTACAGTCACACGCTTGTGCCGCTGCGCCACGAATGCTCGCTCCAAGTAGACCTATAGTCATTGAAGTTATTGTTTTTTATTTTTTATTTTAGAATACATATTAAAATTTAGACGTACCGGGATTCAAACCCGCACTCCTTAGAAACCAACCGCCTAAGCGGTCTGGCCGATAAGCCCTACGTTTATATCAAGGTGTATCATAATTGTTTCACTGCTTGTGAAGGTGTTACACTTTCAATAGTCAGAGAGAACCTGGGAACCTAGTGTTAAGTCACCTTGTTCCGTTCCCCACTTTAAACTGAATTTTAAGTATTGTGTATTGAGTACGTTGCATAATGGAGTTTAACGCCGTGCTTTGCTTTGTTACCAGAGCATAGAAATAATAATAAAAATATTTAACTTCGATATGAGTGATCGAACCCAGAACTAGTAGCGCTTACAGTCGTACGCTTAGGCACATGTACTAAGACAGGCTTCAAATTATACTTATAATGCTAACAATACAGATAAATTGTAACAACCGTAAAGAAATAAGCTCCATTTATGTACTTAGCTCTTAAAAATCACGTGAAACTACTTTTTTAATAAAGACGCGTCTTTGAGTGTATGTAAAAACTTTTAAAAAATTTTAGAACAAAGAAAAACATTCTGAACTATATAAGGAATATCAAGTCCAATGGGATAATGACTGCAAGAAATATAAAGAGCACTACTTAAAAAGAAATCATGAAGACATTGCCGAAGATTACAGAAGTTATATAAGGCATTGGTTCCAAGTATGGTATGGGATGTTCTTTTAACCTTCACGTTGTTAACACATACGACACGGTATACAGAGAGAACGTAGAGTTAAGACACTATATCCTTACACCCCACCACATTTTTCAGACACTGCGTATGCGCCGCTCGATTTGGTAGAAATTAACACCGCGTTTGTCCAGAAAACTGCAGAAATTAAAATAATCCATTTTGTGCAATTTATAGTCTACCTTCACGACAGTTAATATGAATTTGAATTTTTTTTAATAACTCCGTTTTGTATTTGGGAACACTTACCGTTGGGAACGTTACCGCATATTTAATGGAAGCTAATACGAAATGCATGTGGAAAGATGTATTGCTGCAGGCTAGCTGCATTGATAAGGCGGCACAACGACAGCACAGCTGCACGTTTGGCCGTACACAATGTAGTATTGATACGGATCCTGTGGGCAGAAGAAGAATAAAAGAAAGATGAATGCTATGGAGATACGATCTCATTAAAAGATATGTGGAGTCAGTTTAGCTGAACGATTCTGCATTGAAGAGATACACTGAGTGGTAGGTACTAGCGAGGTTTACAATTAGAATTAAAGGAACCTACCCGGGTAGTTTGGATATATTAAGCAATTAACAAAAATGTCAAAAAAATATTTATTAGGCAAGAGTAAATTGTAAGTAGATCAGGGGGAGACTGAAAATTGACATTCGAGAATACAGTATTGATGATACTAGAGGAAAGTCACGTAAAGATCATAAGGAAATTTTACTAGGATCTTTCTTCCCGCTAATATTTTCTATACATTTTGTGGTGAAAATCAAAATAAATTAATCATAATCATTCCTTCGAACTGAAACAACATGAAGAATCCATGTCCGTAGCTGTGTCCGTCCATGTCCGTATTATTGTATTTACTTGAGTTAATGTAAAATATCTTTGTCAGGCACGAAGAAGTAAATTTTTTCTACAACATTCCTAAAGATGACGAGGGTGGCATATCATTAATTATCAAAGAGGAAGTACCAACACCATCAGAATGGCGCGATAAATACGAGGCGTATATAGAAATGAAGAAGGCTAACAAAAATAAAACAGCTTACCAAGTAACAATATGTTTTGAAAAAATGTTTTTCACGCTGTATACCGCCCATGGCAGGGTAGGCAGTAGTTTAGTAGGTTTGAGGCATTGCGTGTTGAGTGGTGGGACTCAACGCCTGGCTTTGCCTTTTTACCAGAGCGAAGAAATGAAGACATTAAATATTTAAATTGAAAATATTAAATATTTCATTTCTTCGAGTAGGGATTTAACCCACAACCAGTATACAGTCACACGCTTGTGCCGCAGTGCCACGACAGGCCTCAATTCAAATTCAGTCATATATAAATATCCACGACGGCCTCTTCTGCAAGAAGCCGTCGTGAATAAACTATTGATAGTTAAATGCGATAATTGTGGGGTCGATTTCCACTTGAGGCAATGAATTTTGTGTGTTTTTTAATAGAAATTCTTGTCCATCACTGCGGTTCTTAGTTACGTTTTATGACCATTGCATCAATTAGCAGTTTAAGGGCTACAATAACTTTTCGAAGATAAGATAATGGTGTTCTGGGTCTAGGTTTTTTTTAATACTTAATTTATGGTAACAAGACACAGCGCGGCGTTTCGTTTCGTAACTCAACACGTAATGTCTCGAAATTTGGGAAGTATAAGGGGAACCTCTCTATGGACTCTAGGACTCCCCAATGTAGCTTTTGTCTTCTTCGTAAAATTAATACTCGCAAATATAATACTTTTTTCAGTTTATAAGCTCGTTGATAATATTTCACTATTCTTGTCAAACTTTTCGAGCAATAAGTAGTAATTTATTTGATAACTTTTAGTACGAAAGTTTTCATATAATTTAATGAAAGTTCATTGCAATACAAAGTGCTATCACAGCGGTTAAATCTTTTGGGTTTTATTACCTCATTAACGTGGCTTGGCCTCCTAAATATATATTTATTTATTTTCACTAACATAATTAATGGAGTCTATATTATTTGTAGCACATGGGCAAAAGTATGCGACTTAACGTGAGGTTTCTATTCCCACTGGGGGTAGTATGAAGACACTCCGTTTAATTTTCGTTTTTCATTTTCCGCCAAATTAGAGGCATTACGTGTTGAGTGGCGGAACTCAACGCTGCGCTTTGCCTTGTTAACAGAGAGAACAAATGAAAACATGAAATATTTAATTTGAAAATATTAAGGATTGAACCCACAACCTATATATAATATACTTTATTGTACTAAATAGGTACATAAGAAATATTAAAATGAAAATAAAAGTGTACAAAGTTGGACTTATCTCTGTAAGAGATCTCTTCCAGCCAACCAGTGGAAGTGGAAGAGTGACATTAGGCGGGAAATAAACACCAAGTACAATTTATGGAAAAAAAAAGAATACAATATTTCTACAATAAATATTATAGAATATAAAAAAAAAAACATATATATGATAAATATAAATAATAAATATAATATACAAATAATATACAAACATATATTATATACTATATATTACAAACAATATAAATAGAATACATATATAACATAAACATACATATACACACATACACGTACATACATACATATACATATGATAAATAAACTTATACTTATTTATGAGATGATAATGCGATTATTGAATTCATCACCACTGTCTGAGGTCTACGTGTCTAAAGTAGCCAGTAGATATTTTTTAATTTTATGCTTGAAGGAAACTATGGAATTACTTTTCTGAATGGATAAACCTATCGTTTACAGTCACGCGCTTGTGCCACGGCAGACCCCAAGTAATAAATTAGATTTATTTCCTTGATCTTCGGTGTTGAGACTGCCACTCAACACATAATGCTTTCAGAATTCAGCAGAAAGTGGAAAACGGTACTTCCGTTTCCCACTTCCTTAGGATTAGGTTCGAGGATTCTCTTTGCCTACTCTTCTATGTTCCGAATACAATGCGATACTATGCATATCGTATATT
The DNA here is from genome assembly GCA_019049475.1 of Eueides isabella. Taxonomy (NCBI): domain Eukaryota; kingdom Metazoa; phylum Arthropoda; class Insecta; order Lepidoptera; family Nymphalidae; genus Eueides; species Eueides isabella. The sequence continues at coordinate 1,776,215 of CM032392.1, forward strand.
ATTTAATCTTTAATATCATATAGTATATTAATAAACCTATTAATATTAATTTTAACACTACTTTTTCTGTCTGTCTGTTGTATCTATTTTTTTTTTTTGTAGCTTCACGCTGTATTCCGCACGAGGCAGGGTAGGCAGAGGGAACCTGGGAACCTAGTGTAAAGACACTCCGTTCCACATTCCGTTCCCCACTTTCCGCTGAATTTGAGGCATTGCGTGTTGAGCGGCGGAACTCAACGCCTCGCTTTGCCTTAATACCAGAGCGAAGAAATTAAACATTAAATATTTAAGTTGAAAATATTAAATATTTCATTTCCTCGACTGGGGATCGAACACAGAACCTGTCGGTTGTTGAACCCAGAACAGTGACACTCTTGTACCGCTGCGCCACGACAGGCCTCTTGTTGTCTCTATAATTATATAAATGAGGAAAAGCGTGAAGCCCATTATAATTATGACTATGTACGAGTATATTACCTTTATTAGGTTTATACTGTACCTCGAATAAGATTTGGGATCCTAACCTAAGTTAAATACTCTCTAAGAAACTTCGTTGCCATTGATACATGTTTGTAACTCATTTTCGATTGTCGATTCATACTTTTTCTTCGATTTGTATTCGATTTGTTGTAATTTTTTTTTTCTTACAATAAAGTTATTTTCGTTTCCCCGCTCTGGTCGACTAAAGGAAGCGTTGAGTTCCACAACACACAACGTCTAAAATTATGACAAAAGCGGGAAATGGAGTGTCTCTAAAGTAAGTTCCCTCTGCCCACTTACCTTTTTATATGCGGAATGCAGAGTAAAAAATAAAAAAAACGTTGCAGTTGAAAATAGAAAGACTTGCAGCAAAAGAAGAAGAAATGGCTTTAAAAAAGGAATTGTTAAAACAAAAGAAATTAGAGGCTGATTTATTAAAAAAGATAATGAAGAACCCAATGTTACATCCTGGATATAATTATCCCGTGTCGAAAAAGACTGATCATATTATAGAGGTTATTTTATTTGACATTTCTTTATTAAATTTAAATTTAATGTCACTATTTTCTGGTAATAATCCTGCTAATGAGGGAAATTGGAAACGTAGTGTTATGATACTCCGTTCCGTTTCCAGTTTCTTTTGAATTTAAGGTATTGCATGTTAAGTGGCGTAACACAACGCCGCGCTTTATCTTGTCAGCAAGGCAAAAAAATGAAAATAGGAAACAGTTGATTTGAAAATATTAAATATTTCATTTGCTTCAATGGGGACCCTCAACAATGTCGCTTTTACAGTTACACGTTTGTGCCGCTTCGCCACGACATGCTGCAAAGATGAAGAATGGGAGTGTGATGATGGGAACGGAGTATAATAACACTACATTGCTTGATTCAATCTGTTAACCTGCACAATTACGCGACACAGTAAGAGTTATAGAGCATAAAGCTTTACGAGCAGAGAAGGCAGAGGGAACCTAGTATTGAAACACTCTGTTGGCCATTTTGTGCCCAGTTTTGTGCTCATTGTGTGTTCAGTGGCGGAATTCAACATCGAAATATTGAAAATAATAGAATTTTAATTGGGGCAAAGACTTGAGAACAAATTATCTTAAGTATCGATACATAAATAACCATTATCTCATATTCAAGAAAATCACTAAATTAAATTTATATATATTAATTATAACAGGCCATAAATTTGTATGCTAAAAGCTGGAGCGATTTAGACAAAGAGGACAGACAAGATGTAAAAGAAAAACACAATCAAGTCGTAGACGAAGAGAGATTATGTATGGAGGCTAAGATTGAAATCTGCGAATCCGTTAATCAAGATATGAGGTAATAATTTGTGTTTGTTATCATTTTCACGTTATACCCCTGAAATACTACCCAGACTTAATATATCTAAATGAAATGAAAAGCTTTATTTATATATTTCGTATTATAATTTAAATTGACGTATCATATTATTTAACTTTATTGTCGTAAAGGACACATTTGGACGAACAAAGCTATCTCGTAGCAAAGACAAAGCACGGCGTTAAGTTTCACCAATTAACCCAACAACGCCTCAAAAATGTTAGTCTAAACATCTCTTTCTTTATATATATATATATATATATATATATATATATATATATATATATATATATATATATATATATATATATATATATATAATGGCAAAGACGGCAAACAGAGGAGCTACAGAAGCGTTGCCGTCTTTTATAGTGGATGGGCACCGGGGTCCGGCATTACTTAATGCGAAACGCAGTGGCAAAAGCCACTACTTAACGCCGGTTTTAATGCCGGGGGTGGTAACAATCCGGTCGAGTCTGCCCATGCGTGTTTCCATTACAGACAACGTGACTCTCCCACACGTACTTTAGTCGCCTCTTACGACGCCATCAGTACCAGGGTGATCCTATACTGCCGGAATCACACGGCTAAATCTTAGTGTTTTTACACCCACATAATTTGTTTCAGACACGAATTGAAAACATTAAAAAGAGCCTTAAAAGAAGACTATAAGAATAACGACGAACAAATGCCAGAAGAAATGAACGAAAAGAAACGTAGAGTGAAGAAACGACGAATATTTCATGTTAAATTGGCTACTGAAGACACTATTGAAAAATTAACTGTAAAAGAACTTTATGAACATATAAAAAGATATAAAAAAATTTAACGGGAAATGAATCCGCTCTTGTCGTTTACCACCCAAGCGCTCTGACCAATTAAGCACGACACGACGTACAAGTAGCCAGTCAAAGAGTGAAGTAAAGATCCGCCACTCATCAAAGAAGCAGTTAATTATCATTAAGCTCTCGTTGGCTACGTTTATTACGTCTTTATATTGCTGAAAGCTCTATAGGGCATTAAGGGACGTTGGTAGACAGATATGTAGAAAGAGGCCTATCATGGCGCAGTTCGATCCTCACTCGAGAAAATGAAGTATTTAATATTTTAAATTTAAATATTTAATGTTTTCATTTTTTCGCTCTGGTACAAGGCAAAAAGAAGCATTGAGTTCCGCCACACAACACGCAATGTCTCAAATTCAACGGAAAGTGGGGAACGGAAGTGGAATGGAATGTCTTATCACTAGGTTCCCAAAAAGTCTCAAAAAAAGTCTCAAGTGTGTATTCTTGGCAGTCCTAAGCAACTCTCTAAAATTAATGTCTCTTCCCTCCCACCTATTATCTTCGACACCTGTCAATTGGAGTACTCTCATACTGTCAAAAATTTAGGTATCAAGCTGGACAGCACCCTCTCGTGGACTCCTCAAATATCTGAGTTGAGCCGCAAGCTGTACTGTGCTATAGGTAGATTAAAAAGATGGAAGAACTTACTACCTATAAAAACAAAAATATCTTTAGCCCATGCACTTCTGCTACCTATACTGGACTACGCAGACACTTGTTATCTGAATTTATCGCAGCAACTACTCAACAAATTGGAACGCCTTCAAAATCTCGTTATAAGATTCATCTTTGGTCTGAAAAAATTTGATCGTATCAGTCAGTATCGCTCGAGGCTTGGATGGCTCCCTGTCAAGGAGCGTCGGAATCTTCACACTATGACTCTCCTCTACTCTATCCTCTTTCACCCTGAAACTCCAACTTACCTCAAGCAACGCTTTACCTTTCTTGGCTCCAATTCCCGTCTTCCTTTGAGTCTCCGCTCCCAGAAAGATAATTTGCTTGATATACCTTTGTGTCGTACCCGTTGTTATAGTGAATCATTCACTGTCCAAGCAGCAAAGCTATGGAACAAGCTACCACGAGCCATAAGGCAATCCAAATCCATATCTGTGTTTAAGTATAGAGTAAAAAATTACTATCTTAGCATGTAGTGTACTTTATGTCTGTACTGTATAGTATTTGTGCAAGTTTATAAATATATTAATATTATTTTATTACTTATATATTTTAATCATTAACATTTATATCGTTGTATATTAACTCTTTTGTTGCTTATAAATTGTTTTATATAAATAGGTTGCCTGGTAGAGATCACTCTTAGTGATAAGGCCGGCTTTTCACATTTTGTTTTCGTATTTTGTATTAATATATCTGTTATTTTTCTGGTGTGAAATAAAGAATTTTTATGTTATGTTATGTAGGTTCCCAAGTTCCCACTGCCAACCCTGCCATTTGCGAGATACAGCGTAAAGCTGAGTGGAGTAAGTGGAGTCTAGATAGATTTAGGACTATTATCCTTGGCTTCACCCGTATTGTACAAACCACACTACACTATCTAAGTCCCTAAGTCATTTTGAGGAGAACTCAATATTAAATAATTTTAAAGAAAATAAGACGTTACGAGCTTTTCTTTTCTACTTCAGATAATTTACTACCGTCTCATCAAAATTACTAAAGCTCAGCGTAAGATTTTTTTAAATTTAATTGTTTCTAGATAACAGATTACAGTTACAATGGATTATCTCATGTCGGCTGTAAATGATAAAAAAGTCCCGCTGAGTTTCTTTCGCCGGTTCTTCTCAGGTCTGAGGCAGTAACTTTAGTGTACTGGTGGTATATTGTTTGACGTTCCAACAAAAAAAACTTGTAACTTCTTATTTTGAATAAAAATATTTGAATTTGAATTTGATAAAATTATTTGTAGAAATACCAATCAATTTCCATAAAAAAAAATATTTCTTAAATTGTTAAAGGAACTCGCGATAGCCGGACACCTGAAGGATTATCCTCAAACGAAATTAGAAGAATTTCTTGGTGATATGAACTACGCCGGCCCTGACCTCAGATGCGATTTACAGTAATACTTAGTTATATCATCATTTATACATTTATTTGCTAAGCTTCCAAACCATCATGGCTTCCAAAGCTAGAGGAAATATTTAAAATTTTATTAATATTCACAATTTTTTACTATGTTTAAAGTGTTTTTTTGTATTGTAATTTGTCCACATTATCACACTGCGTCATGATGGTCTCATAGCTTAACGTTTGGGGATTGAAAGTATCTTAATGGAAACATGGGGCGCTAACACTGAGTTCCCAGGTCTGTAGTTCGTTCGTGCTTTGATATTTTTGTATGTAATCCAGATAAATACTGCAAATAAGTAATTTTATAAATTTTAAAGAATATTATTTTTATTATAAACAACTTAACTAAATATTAGAATTATTGCTATGACTTTTAGAAAATCCCAATATTACGGAGGAGAGTTTAGAGCTGTTTGGTGGGAAATGTGTAGAGATTCGCTTCACGGCTATCGACGTATACTGTTAATGGGACCTGAGCAGAGCGGGAAAACAACACTAGTTCATATATTGGCTACAGTAAATGGTATGTTTGTAAGGAATTTGTATAACTATAAATTTAATATTGAAATAAAAATAAGCAGGTTTCCTTTGTCTATTCTGCCACAAAGTTAAAAGATAAAAATAAAAAAGTAATAATAATAAAAAATAATAATTTAAGATCAATACATAATCAACATACATATGTATGTTGATTTATTTAATCGTATATTAAATAAATCAACATACATATATACATACAAACATACATATTGATCCCCACCCAAGGAAAAGAAGGATTTATTTTAATTCATTTTCTCGTTCTCGTAACAAAGCAAAAGCGCGGCGTTGAGTTCCGCCACTTAACACCATACCTGAAATTTGGCAGAAAGTGAAGAGAGAACTGAATGTTGAAAAGACTAGGTTAAATAAATTCTATCATATTTTTCTTCCTTCTCTTTCGTTCTCTACGTTCTTATCTTATAAGAACAATTCTTAGTGAATATGTTTTAAAAAATATTTCTGTTTAATTAGATGCCACAATGTACGAGCTAAATCCATGTCAAATAAACATAGAAAATCAAAATGCTGAATATTTACAGCAACTAATCAACTCTATAGCAGAATGTGCGAAAACTACACAGCCTTCCGTAATTTACATCAAACATGTCCACAAATTATATTATTCTAAGGTAATTTAAAAAAAAAAGATACTTCACACTGTATCATGCATATGGCAGGCAGTATCTAACACCGCCCAATATCCGAGTGGGTATGTTTAATTATGTATAATAACCGGTATTGAGTTGTTACACTCAATACCGCCCCGTCGTAGACCAGAAATAGGTTAATTGGACTTTTTATTGTTTATATTTCTTTGAACTGGTAGCAGATATTTACGGATTTTTTATCTTTTGATTCACGCACTGATATAATAATGATATTTTTTTTCTTTTTTTTTTTAGCTTCACGCTGTATCCCGCACGAGGTAGGGTAGGCAGAGGGAACCCGGGAACCTAGTGTTAAGAGACTCCGCTCCACTTCTGTTCCCCACTTTCCGCCGAATTTGAGGCATTGCGTGTTGAGTGGCGAAACTCAACGCCGCGCTTTTGCCTTATTATCAGAGCGAAAAAATTAAACATTTCATATTTAAATTGAAAATATATAATATTTCGTGCGCTTACTGAATTTTTATAATAGAAAAAAATATTTAAACATACAGCATGTATATAATTATTAGACACAAATATATCATTAATATCATTATGATATATTTTTAGGTGCCTCCAAATGAAGCATTTACTAAATTCGATGTAATGAAACAATTCTTTACAAGGAAATTATTTAAAAAGTTTCACAAACACGACAAAATTACTATTATTGGTAAGCACATTAACAACACCAGGATATCCAAATTTTTATAAGGCTAAAAAATATTATTTTCAGATTTCCGAATCTTTTGTACACATGACCCTGTTTTCCAGTTTGCAATCAGTTTAAAGATTTCGTATACTGAATGATTCAATGACATATATTTTATTTTTTGCTGTGTGATCCCGGCTTAGAATAGGATCACCCTGGTACTGATGGTGTCATAAGAGGCGACTAAAGTGCGTGTGGTAGAGTCACGTTGCCAGTAATGGCAACACGCATGGGCAGACTCGACCAGATTATTACCACCCCCGGCATTTAAGACCGGCGTTAAATAGTGGCTTTGGCCACTGCGTTTCGCATTAGGTAATGCCGGGCCCCGGTGCCCTTCCACCTTAAAAGACGGCAACGCTCCTGTAGCTCTTCTGGAGTTACACGGGGCCGTGGGCGACGGTGATCACTTACCATCAGGTGACCCGTACGCTCGTTTGCCGTCTCTACCATTAAAAAAAAATAAGCTTCGTTAATATTGTTTTTTAATTTCACGCTCTGTGAAATTTGGCAAAAAGTGAAGAGAGAACTGAATGTCCAAAAGACTAGGTTAAATAAATTCTATCATGTTTTTCTTCCTTCTCTTTCGTTCTCTACGTTTCACGCTCTGTCCCTTGTTAAGCAGGGTAGGCTAAAGGAACGTAGTGTTAAATCCCTTCTTTCGTCTAGAAAACGAGTCTTGCGCTTCAGCCAGTAACTGTCTAAGTGCCAGCAGAGCAACACTTTGCGGCACTGTACAGGAGCCGGGCCGTGTCTTAATGAAAAGAATATTTAATCACATTATGTTTTAAAATACAGTAGGTCACTGGTGTTTCAGGTTTTATATGTATATATATACGAGTATATATATCATAGTGTAAATTATAGTATCGCTTTCAGGAAGCTGCATAGAGCCCTGGACAGTTAAAAGCAAGCAAATGTTAAAAAAGTTCCCTCACGTGTTACTTCTACCGGAAACAAATTATTCTGCTGTATACCTAATTTTACGGAAATGGACATTGAGGTTAGTTGACTATTGAAATATTATAATAGTACTATATGAGGCCTGTCGTGGCTCGAGGATTTGTCTGTAAACGCGAAAGGTTGCAGGTTCAATCCCCACTCGAGGATATTATATACATATTTAATGTGTCAATTTCTTCACTCTGGTAACAAGTCAAAACGCTGCGTTTAATTTCAACACTCTACACCCAATGCGTCGAATTCGGCGTTTAGTGGAAAACGGAACGAAGAACCCTAGCACTAGGTTCCCGAGTTCCCTCTATCTGCAAAGCTACCTGTAAGACTACCATAAGCGGGATACAGCTGAAATAACATTGGTAGTCACCTGCTAATTACTAACTGCACCCAGCAACTATACTGCAACCAGTTTACTTGTATACTGACCAAATTGTATATGATAAATGACTTTCGATTTCCCAAGCTATTAACGTGATCTAATATATCATATTGCGCAGCGGCACAAGAGTGTGACTGTAACCGACAGGTTCTGGGTTCGATCCCCAGTCGAGGAAATGAAATATTTAATACTTTCAATTTAAATATTTAATGTTTCATTTCTTCGCTCTGGTAATAAGGCAAAGCGCGGCGCGGTTTGAGTTCCGCCACTCAACACGCAAATAAGAGGAGATGAAATTTAGAATTTTTTTTTTTTTTTTTAATTTTATCCCCGTTGTTAATATTAGCACAATCGGCTGAACAATTTTTTCTAGTCTTATATGTAATATTACTATAGAAAAATTATATTTGTTATTTTCAGCAATCGTATTGTACCAAGTGATTTTAATATACACTGTTTGGCGTATTTGCTTCAAGGGTTTTCTTTTGGTTATCTCAAACATTCGTTAGATAAATTTCTAACGGCGGAACGAATTGCTAGGTGAGTTGTTGATTAGTTTTTTCAGTTTCACGCAGTATCCTGCGGTTGGCAGGGTAGGTAAAAGGAGCGTAGTGTTAAGACACTCCGTTCTGTTTCTAACTTTCTGCTGAATATGTTGCTTTGCGTGTTGAGTGCCAGAACACCTTGTGAACGATTACGCCACATTAGGCATTATTCTATTTTTAATCTTTTACTACAATTACGTCGTTAATTATCTCAAATACTTATTTTCGCTTCACTCGATATCCGTCGCATAGCGGAAAAATCTTGGGAACCGAAGAACTCATATTAGTTAAAACTTAAAACACTCCATTCCATTAAGACACTTTGAGTGTTGAGTAGCGGAATTAAACGCCGCGCTCTCCTTTATCGCCAGAACGTAGAAAAGAACATATCATATAATTAATTTCCTCGAGTGGTAGAGTATATAACAGCCGCACGCTCGTTTCCCTGCGCTAAGACGGGCTCGTATATAAAAATTATGATTCAGTATCTTATAATGAATTGTTTTCGTCTTCTTTTTGAATAGAATAGCGGCTTTTGGACTACAACCTCAAGACATTTACAATTACATGCTAGAAGATGATAATGAAAATAGAATTGTAAGTAACTAAATTAATAAAGACAGTTCCTAGTGTCACACAAAATCCCGAAAAGGCAGAGGAATACTAAGTGACCAGACACTGCGTTCTCTATTTTTCAATAAAATTTAAGACAACGCCTAAATCTTACCATCGACAATCTTACCATTCTGGTAAATAAAATGTTTAACTCAACAGGCCATATCTTGAAAAATTGTCGATTCGTGCCCAACGAATTGTCTTAACACGAGGTTCCCATTGCTTACTCTGTAATATGAAGGATTCAGCTTCACGTTGTTCCATCCATCTACGCTGTATCCCATGTAGCAGGGTATGCAGATGAAAGCTGGGAACCTCAGTAGTCATTGACACACAAATATTTCCGTTTCCTATTTTCCGCTGAATTATACAGGTATTGCGTGTTTACTGGCGTAACTAAACGCTGCGGTGTGAGTAAATGAAATTATTAAATATTAAATTTCCCCGAGTCGGAATCGACCTGATAACCTACCTGTGCTACGATGTCCATACATTTCTTTTCCTTTTTCAGGACTATGCTAGATATGTCAAATGGTATACCGACAATACGCATTGGGGTAAATTAGAGTTAAAACGGCTCAACGAAAAACTAGAATTCAAGATGCTCGTTCAGAAATTTGAAGAGAAAATGAAAAAGAGGAAAAAATACTAAATAAACTTATATTTTTGAAATTGCAGGGTACCTAAATTAGTACTAAATCTTTCTTAAATAAATACATTCCTATTTTTATTTCTTTTATCTTTGCATCTATATAAGTTCTCATACAAAAATAACATTAAAAATAGAATAAAAATAACTCATATATTCTTGGATTAAAGCACAGATATCGGGCACTAATCCGACTTTAACAAAGCAGTCAAGTTAAGAAGCTCAAATTGAACACTGTTAGAAGTATCTATTGAGTGCGTCGACTAAAAGACCATAGATTTATTTTAATCTTACCCCAATAAAAATAAAATCCAATTTATGCCAAAAGATCTGTACAAAATGTGTTTTGAGAAACCGTGACCGATAACCGATGAACCGACATTTCATGAAAACCTATATGCTCCATATTTATGAAACAAATTTAAATATTATTTTCTACAATTTCTAAAAAGTTTGTCTATTTAGCTCCTAAGTGTGGGATGACTCTTTGAAAATGTTTGAAAAAAAAAAAAGGTAAAATAAAAACATATTTCTAAACTGATATGTACCAACAACCATAATATTTAGATAGGACCAGTCCAAATGCGCCATTAACATTTAACTTCAAATTCGACGCACGCGAACCGAAATTTAATTAAATAAAGTAAATAAATAAATAAAAACACATATAAAATGGGTCCTATAAAAACACAGCAACACGTAGGATACGTTATTACGGATTACGTAGGCAATACAAATACTGTTAGAAGTATGGAGTGTCAATTATAATTGTGAAGGGACCGTACGCTGATGTTGCTCGCTTAGTTAGTACTTTATGGCAAAAAAATATATATTCGTAAAGGATATTACGGTGACAAGCGTTTTTAATTATTATGGATAAGGTCGGTTGTTTTTTTTATTTTTTTTATTGGACATATTTTTATTTTTTTATAAAGCAGTAATTGGAATATCGTTTTATGTTATTGATTTTTTAAAAGAAAGCATTTATAACATAGTAAATACGTTTCGAAAGAAAATTAAAGTTAATTGATAATATGATGTATATATATAAAAGAACATTTTATTGTATGTTTATTTAAATTGTAAATTTATTATCAATTTAATACATAAATTTAAATACGCACCATCAACTTCGGCCATTTATACTTGTTAAAACAGATTCATATAATTATTTGTGATTAAAATAAATTTGTTTAAAAGCTTACATATATTCCGTCCGATTAAAGCAAGTATGAGGACACTAAAACCTAAAAGAACAGGAACACTATGTTCCATAGAAGGGTAGGCAGAGCGAACACGAGATCCTAATGTTGACACCTTGCGCTGATTTACACTGTACATAACTGAGCCTTGCTTCAAATAAAAATCAGGCTTATTTAAAATATCATCTATTAATTAACAATCTTGGTCACCCTACTCCACATACCCCTTTTAATATTACGTGGCATATTTGAAATTAATTCGAGTTCAAATAACCAGCGGAGTGCGGCTTAATTATTATTTGAATTTTCACTTCTTGTTTCGTTTACATACTGTTCGTGCTGTTTGTTAATCTTACTTCCCGAGTTGAAAAGTTTAAAAATTATAAATTTTGTCATCTTTAGCATTCTTTTTTCGTTTTTTCAGGTTACTTGTTTTTCCGCACAGCGTAGGTATTGTGTGCTGAATGACGGAACTCAACGCCGTACTTTGTTGTGTATATATATATATATATATATATATATATATATATATATATATATATATATATATATATATATATATATATATATATATATATATATATATATATATATATATATATATATATATATATATATATATATATATATATATATATATATATATATATATATATATATATATATATATATATATATATATATATATATATATATATATATATATATATATATATATATATATATATATATATATATATATATACTCCTAACAATATATAAACGTTTCCACTGATTAAAAATTAAAATATATTAGATTAAAATATATAATAATAAAATCTTCATCTCATACATCAACAATTTACATTCATCAGATCAATAAATTTGTGTCCAAAAATCCGTTTCCGTAATTTAATGACATTGGAGCGCGCTAGTGGCGTACAACATTACTTGGACACTGTCACAATTTATGGAGAACAAACCTTTTATATATTTTTCAAAAAAGAGATACAGTAACACAATAGTAAATGTTACAAATACAAAAAATCATAAAGCCTTCTCAGACGAAACCTCGATACGTCAGAAATGACAACTGTTTATCATGCCTTCACAAATTTGCGTCAAAGATCATAACATATACAAAATCTAATTTTTAAATTTTTTTGTATTACGCATCGCCACTAATCTAATCTAACCTAACCTATCCTAACCTAAACTCCTTTTCGTCTCGCCTTTATTTCTTATGCCTGGAAGAGATCGCTGTTTTAGCGATAAGGTCGCCTCTTGTACATGTTTTGTTGCTACAGTTATTATTTGTTATATTTATATGTATATTTTGGGGTCTACAATAAAGATTATTATGATAATTATTATTGCAAAAGCCTCATCAGACGCTCATTCCGAATACAAAAGTTCACAAAAGAACCTCAGAGACTCTGGACAACACCGTATTCTGTAAGTTGTAGTCGAATGATATAGCTTTTTTCTTTCTTGTAAATGTTATAGTGCTACATTTGTTTATGTTTAAATTTAAAAGGTTATGTTCGCAGTAATTCACCAAGCTTTCGAGATCCTTCTGAAGTAAAACGCAATCCTTATGAGATTCAACAACTTTAAAGACCAAATAAGATTTTATAACGGCTGTAACAGACAAACATTCTATTTTCAAAAATGACAACAAAAAGACCACACACACATTCTAATTTTAAAATTGACAAAAATCACAGTATAAAGCCTCTCCAGACGTACTATATAATTAAAACAAAAAACAATTATAATATTTATTGTACGAAAATTTTAATAAAACAGTACAAATTTATAAAGGCGTCGTCACACAAAACATTCTAATTCGAAAAGTGATCTAATACAGCCTCAGCACTCTACACTGCGCGTTGCACTTCTCCCGCCGCGCGCTTCCCGCCTTTCCCGCCGTTCCCGCAACCCGCAGTGTCGCCCGCAGGTCGGGATCCGCGTGCAAGTCCGCGTGCCGGAGCGTGCCCGCCTGCACGTAGCCGAGCACGTTGGGCACGTGTTGCTTTATAATGCTCGCTCGTTCTCTTGATACTTCTTTTTGCCTATATTTCATTATTTTTTTAATTATAATCGTTTCAATTTAAAAATTTTCGATTTAAATTCAAATCGTCGTGGTACAGTGGCACACCGTTTGATAAAGAAACGGGAACATCGTGGGTTTAATATTCATTTAAATCAAAGAATAATCGTTATTTCACTCTATTAAAAAAAAATCGCGGCGTTGAGTTCTACGATCAACGCGCAATGTCGAAATTGAAAACGAAAACTGACTTAACACTAGGTTCCCTCTGCCCATTACGCTACATACATACGTCAAAAAACATTTGGTTTTATTTAAGGAATTTAATTTAACTTAAACAAAAAGATTACAGGGACAGTGGCCTGTCGTGGCGCAGCGGCACAAGCGTGTGACTGTAACCGACAGGTTCTGGGTTCGATCCACACTCGAGTAAACGAAATATTTAAAATTTACAAATTCAATATTTAATATTTTCATTTCTTCACTCTGGTACAAGGCAAAACGCGGCGTTGAGTTCCACCACTCAACACGCAAAGCGTCAAATTCGGCGGAAAGTGGGCAACGGAAGTGGAACGGAGTGTCTTAACACTAGGTTCCTAAGTTCCCCTCTGCCTACCCTGCCATGTGCGGGATGCAGCGTGAAGCTGAGTGAGTGAGTGAGTAAACAAAAAAAAAATACATAAAAAAAATATATACATAATATATTCCACTGTTTCCTTATTTTCATCTACTAACCACAAATCGTGACGATTGTAGTTTTGAACCCCACTTAAAAATAACAATAATTAAACAACTTCTACTCTACTTTACCAGACAAAACGCGGCGTTAAGTTCCGCCAACACTCAACAGGTCACTTCACGCTCAAACAATTACTTAAAGTACCCCAGGTTCCCATAACCTTACCAAACACATAGAGTAAGTAAAAATATATATATATATATAAAATCCCCATCCGTACCAATCATTATAAAAATGGTGAACATATTGAACCCGCTCGTCCTCCATCTTGCGCTCCCCCCGCCTCCTCTCCGCGTTCTCTTGTATTTGTTTTCTCAACTCTACGGAGTATTGTTGTCTCTTCTCTTTTACTTTACGCTCTTTTTCTATTTCTTTTTGGTCGTCCGCCGCCATTTTTGCTTCGATCTAGAATTTTAAATGATTTTTTTTTCAGTTATACGCTGTATTTTGCACATGGCAGGGTAGACAGAGGGAACTTGGGAACCTAGTGTTAGGACACTCCGTCCCACTTCCGTTCCCCACTTTCCGCTGAATTTGAGGCATTGCGTGGTGAGTGGCGACCTGAGCGAGGAAAGGAAAATATTAAATATTGAAATTGAAAATATTAAATATTTAATTTCCTCATGTAAGAATCAGTCACAACCTGACATCTCTACGGCGGCCTCTATATCCCAAATATAAAAGAGAGGATATATGTGACAGAGAAGAGTAGGCAGAGTGGGCCAACTCTCAAAATACTTCCCCCATACAACGCCCAATTTTCGAAACATTGTACGCGGAACCCAACGCCGCGCTGTGTCTTGTTACCAGAACGAGGATGAATTATGTATTAAATATTTCACTACCTTGGGCTTGACTCGAATCCACGATTGTCATCTTTGGGCTATAGGCGATAAAAGCTGAAAGTTGGGAACTTAACACTAAGTAGGTTCCCTGTCCGTATTATGCTGTATGTGATGATGAATACAATGTGAAGCTTAAAAAAAAACAACTTTGACTTCCCTCTTGCTTCTTGTTTTCCTTTTCAAAAACGTTTTAATAAAAAAGGGACAAAAATACACTTATAAAATATAAACTGTAAAATCTACATGTTCCTACAAAGATATTTTTTTTAGCTTCACGCTGAATCCCGCACGAGGCAGGGTAGGCAGAGGGAACCCGGGAACCTAGTGTAAAGACACTCCATTCCACTTCCGCTCCCCACTTTCCGCCGAATTTGAGGCATTTGCGTGTTGAGTGGCGGAACTCAACGCCGCGCTTTTTGCCTTATTACCAGTAGTATAGTAGTATAGTGGTATAGTATTAGTTTCTCTTATTCTTCTATTATCATTAACACTAGGTTCCCTAGTTTCCTTCACCTAAAACCTAATTAAATCAACTCACATTCTTCCTAAACTCCTCCTCCTTCAGCCTCATCTCCTTCTCCACCTTCTTTCTATTCTCCATCTGCCCCATCAGCGACGTCTTGGTGTCGGCCTTCACGCGCTCAAACTTGTCCTTCTCCTGGACGTCGTCTAGAAAGTTCTTCTCCAAGTATTCTTGCTCTTGGAGAAGCTTTATTAGGTTCTGGCGTTCTTCGCGTGCCGCCTGAAATGTTATATATGTAGTTGAGTAGCGGAACTTAACGCCTTGACATATCTTATTAAATTATCTTAGCTATATATAAAATTAACACTATTATTTACTCAGCTTCACGCTGTATCCCGCACATGGCAGGATAGACAGAGGGAACTTGGGAACCTAGTGTAAAGACACTCCGTTTTAATTTCGTTTCCTAATTTCCGCTGAATTTGAGGCATTGCGTGTTGAGTGGCGGAAATCAACGCCGCGCTTTACATTGTTACTATAGCAAAGAAATGATAATATTAAATATTTAAATTGTTTTTTTTTTAATGACATATGACTAAATAAAACAAATCACTCAATAAATGTTTCTTTTTAAAATCCTAATATTTAATATGAATTACTATTTTAAACCAAATACCTCATCAGCTAATATTTTGGCGGCGATTTTCTGATTTATTTCTTCCTTTTCCTTCATCTTCCTTTCCCTTTCTGCGATACTGAAATATTTATTAATTTGTAAATATTACATATTTCATTTCCTCGACTGGGGATCGAACATAGAACCTGTCGGTTACAGTCACACTCTTGTGCCGCTGCGCCACGACAGGCCTCTGAATTATTAAATATTATTATTATTATATTTTATTTTTCAGTTCTACCATGTTCCCCTTACATGGTAAAGTAGGCAACATCTTGGGAACCTTTCATTCCCCACTCTCCATTGAGTGAGGCATTGTGTTGAGTGGACCGATTACGTACTTAGTTTTAAGACAGTTCGTTCACCTTTGAGGCATTGCATATTGAGTGGCGGAACCTAACGCCGCGAAATATCTTCTTACCAGAGCGAAAATAAAAATTATTTCATCTAGTAAGAACCGAAGCCTCAACCATCCTGCACCATTAATAAGTATCCCAGATTGAAATCCATACTTACATGGAAGAGCTTCTATCGGAGGCGGCCTTCAATTGCTCCTCGATCTTCCTCTCTTCCAATATGAGCATCTCCTTCTGCTTCAACTTCCAAGCTTCTTGCGCTTTCTTGAACGTGAACATTTCGTTACGCAATTTGTTTGTCTGCTCTTGTTTTTGTTTGAGCTCTCTGAAATATATTGTTAAGTTTTTAACTAATTTATAGTCATATTTCACACTTACTCACTCACTCAGCTTCACGCTGTATCCCGTACATGGCAGGGTAGGCAGAAGGGAACTTGGGAACCTAGTGTTAGGACACTCTGTTCCACTTCCTTTCCCCACTTTCCGCCGAATTTAAGACATCGCATATTGAGTAGAAGAACTCAACGCCGCGTTTTGCTTTGTACCAGAGCGAAGAAATAAAACATTAAATTAAATATTTCTATTGAAAATATTAAATATTTCATTTCCTCGAGTGGGGAACGAACCCAGAACCTGCCGGTTACAGTTACACGCTTGTGCCACTGCGCCACGACAGGCCTCTTATTTCAACACTTAGGAACGAAATTACTTTTTTAGAAAACTGAACTTGTGCACTCTTGACGGTTTCCAAGAAGGTGCCGGTTCAAATCCTGCTGCAAATAAAATTTTTATGTTTTCTATATAAAAATGATTTGTGTAGCTTTTTTTTAACTATGTTAATGAATGAATATTTCTTATTTTATATGTATAAAATATTTTATTTAATTCAATATTTTCTTTACCTTCTAAATGGGTTTTCATTAAGTAAAAATTTAATAATATGTAAGGAACCGAATAATTTAACGATAAATATTTTCCTACCCCGAATTTCTAAACACTTCAGTATGGGATACAGTATGAGATACTGTATGGGATAACGTATGAGATACAGGATCCCATAGGATACATTATGGGATACAGTATGTTTTCATTTTTCGAATGTGTAGTATTCTGTTGGCTTTAGTGGCCTCTACAGCGTCATCGGGCTTTGGGAGACCGAGCTTAAAGAGCTCTGACCTTAGCTAGATACAGTATGAGGTACAGTAAGGGACAAAGTATGGGATACAGTATGAGTAAAATATGGGATACTGTATGGGATATATTATGGGATACAGTGTGTAAATGAGAAAGAATCAGTAGGTTCCTTTGGCATACTTTACAAAAATAAAACAAAATATATATAAAAATCACTAGACATGTCTGTATGTCTCACACTGATGTGTGAAAGTGTTTGAAAAATGAAAAAAAATAATCTAACCTCTGGTCCTCGTCAGCTATGGTCCTCATGACTTCGTCCAGCATCTTTTTCTCAATCAACGTATCCTCATACTCGCACTGTCTCTGCACTTGTTTATTTACCAACTGTTGTTGTAATTCCAAACAATATTTTCTGTTTTTGTCTATTTTAGTTCTCTCCTCATTTATTCTGGCTTCTTTGTCGCTGTACATTGAATTTAACAGGACTCTGTTTGCTTTTTCTTCTTCAACCTGGAATTTATATGTTATATTATGTTTTATTATATATTACTAGGTTTATAAGGCCAGTCGTGGTGCAGCAGCACAAGCGTGTGACTGATAGGTTGTGGGTTCCATCCCCAATCGAGGATATAAAATATTTAATATTTTCAATTTGAAAATTTTCAAATTCAATTTTCATTGAATGTTTTCATTTCTTTGCTCTGGTACAAGGCAAAATGCGGTGTTGAGTTCCGCCACTCCACATGTAATGCCTCAAATTTGGCGGAGAGTGGGAAATGGAGTGTCTTAGCACTAGGTTTCTAAGTTCCCTCTTATTTCGTATCAAGTACAGAGACCCTGCCATATGTGGGATACTATGTGAAGCTGAGTGAGAGTACTATAATTATAAAAAAAAAGAGAATTAAGAAAAGCCTTAATTTGACATCTTTTTTTTTATTATAATAGTGTCACACTGTATTCTTTACATAACAGTGCCGACAAAGGGAACCTGAGAACCTAGTATTAAGACAATCCTTTACAATTAATATAATATTATCAAACCCACAGCAGAGATTACAGAGTGGTTCACTTTTTATTCACACTATAAACTTGGTTGAAAAGATAATAAAGTAAAGAAAAAAAAACTTGAAATAACTTCCCTTCTGTCGGGTAGGTCATGTGCAGGATATGAAGATGGAAAAAGAATAAGGATCAGAAAAGTTGTATACCTTATCTTGCAATTTTTTATATTCATTATGTAAAATTTGCTGTTGAAGATCTCTACAAACATATCCGGCTTGTAATTTCTTCATTAACTCTCTCAGACTTGGATCTCGTTCTCTCAAATAATGTCTTCTAAGAAGTTGAGCCGCTTCCTCATTTTTTATTTTTGCTATTTCAATACCTAAATCTGTTTCTTTTCTAGCTCTTTCATTTACTATTGCTGCATGGTCTGTTCTCTGGAACACACATTTTATATACTTTGTTAAACTTAAATCCAACATATTTTACTTTATATAGATACTTAGTGGTGCTGTGGCACAATATTTGGGTGAATTAATAATTTAAATTTTCACTTCAGAACAATATAAAGTGCTGCCCGAGTACTTTTACTAATACATGTATAAATATAAAAAATATAATGATAATATTACCTCTTGGAAATCTTTTTCCATTTCAGCCTCTTTTTGTATAAGAGCTAAAGATCTACCCATCCTGCCGTCTTCCATCCGACTGTTCAGCCATTGTATATCCAGTGCCCTTTGATACGTTTCCAATTCCTTGCGACGTGCCTCAGCAATGGCATTTTTTTGAAGTTCGGTTTTTGGATCCTGAAGAAAATATCGAGTAAGTATAGAAAAATACGCTATAAATATTATTTCCATTTCATTATATAGATATACATATTCGAATGTATATTTTGATTTCGTAAAATAGTACAAGCAAAAATACCATTTAATATTTATTTGATTAACTTAGTGTTTAAGTGTTGTAAAATATAAATGAATTAATATAGTAATATGATAACAGCTTTTCTAAAAAATAAATAATACTGCTGTATCCGCAGTTAGACTACACCAAATTATGAACAAAATTTTTAAATTTCGTAAAACGAATGAAACGCTGTCAAAGTCATTCAACGATTTTCAAATAACGTTCAGAAATTTAAAAAGTTACACTAACAATTACGTATCAATTGATTATTAAAAGATTTAAAACCACAACAATTTAAATTTGTTATGTATAATATAAAAAACGTAAAAAAATAATGTAATAGTGCCATCTATTATGCACAACAAGAAACTAAATGTAAAGATTTGACAGTTGACATTTAGTCAATTCGACTTTAGCCGCTTGAGCGTGAGCACCGAGTTCTTGTCGTCTCGCGCAGTACAATCCCACGGCACTTGGATTTTGACGTGTGACAATCACAATTAAAACACAGCAGTTCGTTTCTGTTCCCAAAATATAAGACACTCGGTAATGAAACAGTGATAATGGCAGAAAGTAAAGGTGCGTTAATCGCGAAAACAGTGCAAAAACATGCCGGACGCGCCAAGGAGAAGGTATTTATAGTTTTATTAACATATTTGAAAGTCTCTCAGTTTGAACTCAAATTCTATGCAAGTGCCGTGAAAGTAGATGTGAGGAACCCCGTTGGTCCGGGCAGGCTCCGTAACTTAATGTAGGGCTTATATATATGTTCGTCGAGCATTCCGGTTTTCACCTGTTGATTTTAACCTGTAGAATAATGTATATTAACGTAATCCTTGTTTACCGTCTCAGCTGACTCGTGACTAGCTTACGCGAACGTCCGCTGCTAACCTTATATTTTTCCAGGGTAATCTCTATGCCTATTAATAGTCTCGAATAGTTGAGTTAAATTTGGCATGATATAAAAGAAAAGCAACCTTATCACAATGTAAAGAATTTAATTATTACAGAGAAAGAGTTATTTAATGTTACTTATTAGTTTAGTTAGGCAATGAGCGTATCTGGGTGAAGTGTGCCCAATTCAATTTTATAAATAACACTGTAGGTGGCAACCGCCAAGACGATCGGAGACAGTCGCTGTCTGTGGAATCATTATTTCTGTTTCTATTTTTGTGCGTAGAACATGATGTATCATGTCACTTTTATATTATATATAATTCATTATAACCTTTTTATATAGGTCATATTTTTTTTATTATGTACAAATAATAGTTCAAAATCTCTTCTAACTATAGTAAAAATATTTAAATATAAACTTGAACATTGTAATATTTAAATTTAAATTTTAGATATGAATGAATTGTTTATAATATGTAAGAAATTTGCATAATATTATGTATTCTATAGGATAATGACCTGGATTGGCAAATGGCCCGGTTTTTCATATTGTAATATGTATTAACAAAAGTAAGGTAAAGATTGACAGTATTAGTTAATTTCTTTTACCATCATATATAGTAAGGCAGGCAAAATTAACCTAATCTTTATGTTTCTGCTTGATATTTAAACTACAGTGGCATATAATGTATTGTTTTTAAATAGTAAGTAATTCCTTTTGAGAAAATTATTTCTTGAAATAATAGTCACAATTAAATAAAGATTTATAATAAAAGCTGTAATATCACCTATAAAAATATGTCTTTTTTACACATTTATTGACAAGTATTTAAAAATAGAATTTAAGAATGAATACTATTAAGGACAAACATTTATGTAGACTTTTGAAAAGATATTGGTAAATGATTCTTGTTCGTAAGTACAGTTAAAAAAAATTTAAACTTTTCAACAATAAGTATTACATTAATTATTGTATGCTTGAAGCATTTTTTTAAAATTTGAACAAAAACCTGAGAGGTACATAAAATGTAACATTTTATATATCTATATATTTTTTTTAGGCCCAATAATAACAGAGAATCGAAATGATAGGTCTACCAAGTAGAAACCAAACTCACAACCTGTTGCGCTTACAGTCGCATTCTTGTGGACCTGCGCCACGACGTCACCTGTAGAGGCGACAAGTTGTACGATTCGATTCCACTAGAGGAAGTGAAATATTTAATAAATTAATATCTTCGCTATAGTATCAAGGCAAAGCGCGGAGTTGAGTTCCGCCACTCGACACCCAATAGTTTATATTTTTTGGTAGGTGGGGAACGGGCGAAGTGTATTGGCACTAGGTTCCTAATTTCCCTTGCCATACCCTGACTTGACATATGCAGGATACAGGCTTCAAAGTGAAAATAAAAATCTTTTATAAATATATCGTTCTTCATAGAAACATGTTGTGGAAAGATATTCAATAGAGATTCATCGTCAAAATTTTAAATCCGAGTCGTAATTTATTCACAACATAAATAAGATATTGCATGTAAACAATAAGCAGTACAATATGCATTAAGTCGTGGTGATTTCATTTTAAGATTGTATGGATGAACAATCTTGAACCGTGCACTTTATTGCATGAATTTTTATATCAAATTATTTTAATTACTAAACTTAAATTTAAAAAAGCGTATAAATATTTTTTTGAACTAAGCAGGATTTGAACCTGCGCCTCTCGAAACCGTTCCTGCTTCGTTCAAAATTTTTATATGCTTTTTAAATTTAAGTTAAGTATTTTCTGTCCTAAGTGTGTAATAACACTTTAAAACATAGTAAAAAAAATATTTTAATTAGATATGTTAACTAGCAAAATTGTAGTAGTTGTTGGCACACACGTCTTTTGTGGGAAATGAAATATTGATTATTTCTTTTTCAATCTTTTCTCAAATATTCGGGGTACGTATAATCACTAGGTTCCCAGGTTCCCTCTGCCTACCCTGTTATGTGCGGGATACAGCTTGCAGCAAATGAAAACATATATAAATATATAACAATTTTGCTATAATAAATGAGAACTAACAATACAAGTATGAGAAAAAAATCATAGAAAAAATCGAAACGACATTGTATCAAAATCAATACCAATAAAAACTGCGAAAAGGGACTGAGGGATTCACTCTTACCATCCATAAAAAAATCGTGTAGATTTCTCATTATAATAACTTGTAATAATATGATTTCATTTCTTCGCTCTGGTAACAAGGCAAAGCACAGCGTTGAGTTCCACCAATCGACTCGCAATGCCTAAAATTCAGTGACAATTGGGAATGGGACGGAGTGTCTTAACACTAGGTTCCCAAGTTCCCTCTGCCTGTCCTGCCATGTGCGGGATACAGCGTGAAACTGAGTTAATGTATTAATATATTATACTATTATACTTATATTTCAAACAAAATGAGGCCGCTTGAACGGTACTACGAATACTCGATATTATATCCGTTTCTTGCAAAAACATGACCGTTGAATAGATCGAGCATTCCCGTTTTTTTATTATCTTTTATAGTCATTATGGCGTATCACGCTCCGCAGTCGTTGTTAAAGTTGTTTCTTATATAAATTTTCTTATTTCTAATCTATTTAACTTTTCTTTGTGTTATAAATTAAGTTATTTATTATAGATTAGCTGTAGAGTGTAAACACGCTGAGCTTTCCAGGAAAATTCGCTATAGAAACATGAAACGTGCTTAAATTTATAAATATTAATTACATTGAATACTATTAAATGAAACATTTTATAGTTTTAGAAATTAATATATGAGGCCTTTCGTGGCGCAGCGGCACAAGCGTGTGACTGTAACCCACAGGTTGTGGTTCGACCCCCACTCGAGGAATGAAATATTTAATATTTCCAATTTTAAATATTTAATATTTCATTTCTTCGCTCTAGTACAAGGCAAAACGCGGCGTTGAGTTCCGCCACTCAACACGCATGCCTCAAATTTGGCGGAAAGTGGGGAACGGAAGTGAAACGGAATGTCTTAACACTAGGTTCTCAAGTTCCCTCTGCCTACCCTGCCACGTGAAGCTGAGATATATGTTCTCTAATATATGAAAAAAAAATGTTTCTTATTAGAAAAATGTTGATATAGTTTTTTTTTTACACTTTCGAATGATATAAAAATTTACAACGACAAAAAACTAATTTGACCGATAAATTAGACGATATCGTGAAAGATTAATTAATAATAATCTACGTCTTCAGAACATATTAATTATTTTGTTCTCTTTTTCTTAGCCAGTTATAAATACAATATATTATGTATTTTGAAAAATATATATGTTCTATACTTATATATTTGGAATAGAAAGACGAATTAAAACTAAGAATGATTATATGTAAATGAATTTTGTTTGTTCGCTCCAGTACACCACTAAACACTCAGTCTAGAAAACTGGATAGACAGAAAGGAAGTATCTAAACATTAGGTTCCCGCTGCGTAACCTGCTTTGCGGGAAAAGAGTGCAACTGCTTAAGACTCCTTATGAAAGTATAAGTGCACACGGATTACATTTGAATTAACTGCTTCGATGTCTTGGAAATTCTCATACTTTTTATGTTTACCTTCAGTAATTAACTACCATTAATGATCTATAATTATATCGGAATAACTTAATTAAGTATGCTTTATTAATTTTCTGGTTTTTTTTTTGGTGAAAACTTCGTACGTTGTCTTATATACTATAGCTATATAGCTACTAGGCGGAAGAATTTTGGCAACTTAGTGTTTAGACTCTCCATTTGATTAAGACTTCCGTTACTCACTTTTCGCCAAAGTATTTAGTAATATATGAAAAAATGTTATAGTGTACGGCTGTAATATTGTATTGTATATAATATTGTGTATATGGCCGGGTAAACCTGGGAACCTACTGTTAAGACACTCTGTTCCACTTCCGTTACCCACTTTCCGTCGAATTTGAGGCGTTGGGTGTTGAGTGGCGGAACTCAACACCGCGCTTTGCTTTGTGACTAGAGTTAAGAAATGAAAATATTAAATATTTCCTCGAGTTAGGATCACACCCGCAATCTGTCGCAATTACAGTCACACGCTTGTGCCCCTTGTACTACGTATGTACGTACAGGTTCTAGGATATAAAAAGACTTTAAATTTAATAAAAGAGTATATGTAATTCTGTCCAGTAACATTTGAAAGCGACTCCGCATTGTTATAATGCAAATCTTCACCCAGTATGGTCATTTTAAGTTTTGTAAAGAAAGATAACACTTTCTATGGCCCCCTTTGTAACGAGAATAGATTTACAATGTTCTTACGTGGAAATGTTAGTTTAGTTAGTATCGGGCACATTATTTTCTATTCAAGACTAATATCTCTTCTGTATCTTAGCAGGACGTATAGTTAGTATATAAATAATTAAAAAATATTTTGTTTATTTATTATAAAGATTAATTATTTAATATCAAACAATTAAATACAATTTCTCTTATATAAGGAGAGAGTCATAAATATCTATACTTTTTCATATTTATATTTTATACTTATGAAATGTTTATATTTTTATTTAATATTATTATGAGTGGCGTAAGCTCGCCGCTGTAGACGAAAGCTTGTGGGTTCAATCCTTATTCATATATTTTATTTTTTCATTACTTCGCGAGGCAACGCGCGTTGAGTAACATCACTCAGCAAACAAAAATTTAAAAATTCGAAAGAAACAAAACGGTCTTAATGCGAGCTTGGGAACCTAGTGTTAAGACACTCCGTCTTAACACTAGGTTCCCGAGTTCCCTCTGCCTTAATGTTTAAGTGACATCGTTTAAAATCTTAAATCATGGGAGAGAGAGAATAAAATGATTATTGAAATTAATCGACACCACGATTAATAGTTACGCAATATTACTATAGCTAATTATATAAGATAAATGTTCGGTAAACAATTATAGCTGTGGTACAAGTGTTGTTGGCCTGACCCAATTTATGACAATCCGTGCGTATGCTCTATATATTATAAATATACTCTTGCATTTACCGCATATAACTAAGTATGCAGTGAATGTAGTGTTGAATGAACATTTGTTTTGTGACATTTTGGGAAGGGAACCCAAAGGGTAAAACGGGAACCTATTTTTGAGACTCCGCTGTCTGCCTGTCAACAGCCTAAGTGTGTATATAGTTATATATCTGATCTGGGTTCGATCCCCAGTCGAGGAAATGAAATATTTAATATATTTAATATTTTTACTATGTTTTAAAGTGTTATTCCACACTCAGGACAGAAAATACTAAACTTAAATTTAAAAAGCGTATAAAAGTTTTGAACGCAGCAGGATTTGAACCTGCGCCTCTGGAAAACCGTTCCAGCGCTCTGACCAACTAAGCCATTCGTTGTCACCAAGCTCCGTCGAATTTCTTATACGCTTGTCACAGCTTATTTATGTTGTTAGCATCTCTGTGGGGAGATTTTTACAAATTTTCGCTACCCAAAGACAACTCGTAAGAATTATCGTTAAGAATATATATATATCCTGCTTCGTTCTAAAATTTTTATACGCTTTTTAAATTTAAGTTTAGTATATTTAATATTTTCAATTTAAAATATTTAAATGTTTCATTTTCTTCGCTATGGTAATAAAGCAAAGCGCGGCGTTGAGTTCCGCCACTCAACACGCAATGCCTCAGATTCGGCGGGAAGTGGGGAATGGAAGTGGAACGGAGTGTCTTAACACTAGGTTCCCGGGTTCCCTCTGCCTACCCTGCCTCGTGCGGGATACAGCGTGTAGCTATAAAAAAATAATAAAAAAAAATATGCCTAATGTGCTAAGAACCTACAGAAAAGAAACAAATAATCGCAGAATAATCGTCTTGCCTTCTGTTTGAGTTATAAATGGATATATCAGTCATTAACACTGGCTCATTAACGCCCAACAAATGATGATACCTGAATATTGCCTGCTTTAGCCGTTTCGTTTATAAACATATTATGATTCAAGAGACAAATAAAAAATTTTGTGTGTAGGCGGAACTCAACGCCGCGCTCGTTCTTGAAAACAATTTTTTAATTATGAATGTATATATATATATATATATATATATATATATATATATATATATATATATATATATATATATATATATATATATATATATATATATATATATCTTTTTTTGGGATAACCATCTTTCAATCGTATACATTTCTTTTTACAATAATAGTGTCGAGAGTAGCTGATCTGAAACTCGACAAACCAAAGATCTCGAAGTTTTTAACTCTAAAAGTAAAAACAGACGACTTATAAGGACCTATCTGTCTGTGGCACTATAGGTCCTGCTCCCCCTGGTGGTCAAATTTAATTTCCCCAAGCGGTGGCGTTTACAGCCACGACAGGCCTCAAACAAAAATATTTTTATTTGTTCGCTTCGGTTATATGACAAAGCGCGGTGTTAAGATCTGCCACTCAAAATGCATTGCCTCAAATTAAAAGGAAAGTAGGGATCGAACCCACAACCTCTGCGCCTTGACATCTTTATCTTTCGTTTATCCATTACGTACAAAGAAGGTAAAATTGTCTAGGCTGCAGGATGCAGGGTCTTTGACCGATGATATCACTATCAGACAGACAGTCAGTCTTTACATTTTATTGAAACATTTTAAATGTAACTATGGAATTGTTGCTATTGATTTTAGTTTAAATAATAATTTCGTGGTATATTTTTTATTTTTTTTTTGTAGTTGGCTGTTTGAAATTTGTTTGAAAATACACTAAACTCAGTGGAGTTATGGGGTTGATTCCCACTCGAGGACGCATTTGTACGCCCGGGTAATAAGGCAAAGCGCGGCGTTGAGTACCGCTTCTCAACACGCAATGCCTCCAGAATTCGGCAGAAAAGGGGGAACGGGATTGTTTGTCAATCATATGTAGGTGGTATTCAGCGTGAAAAGTACATACATTAGATTCTATCATTTCAACACGTTAAATGCTGAAGGTGGGTTGAAATAAAAAACAACATTTCTTATAAAAAATAAATTTAATATAAATTTCCCAACTCGAAGTTGGGAAGGTGTGAAAGAAATCACTGATTAGCGATTTGTGCCTCAATTGTATAGTTTTCTTTATTATTAAAGTAATAATAGAATGAATGAGGCCTGTCATGGTACAGGGGCACGAGCGTGGGTCCGTAAACGCGAAAGATTGTTAGTTCAATCCCCGCTCAAAGAAAAAAAAAATATTTTCGATGTTAATATTTAATGTTTTCATTTCTTAGCTGCGGTAAAAAGGTAAAGCGCGACGTTGAGCACCGCCACTCAACGCACAATGCCTCAAATTTGGAGGAAAGTGGAGAACTGACTAGGTTCCCAAGTTCCCTCTACTTCCCCTGCCATGTACAAATACCATGAAGATGAATAAAAAAAATATCTCGAATGAGATAAAATACTATTTTTATTTTGTCCGTTATAACGATAACAAAATGTGATTTTTTTAATGAATTCATTCACAATATTCTAATTAGAATGAACTTTAAAATATATTTAATATTAAAAATTTAAAAAGTGACAGCTAAGGTTCCGTTGTGTAGGCTTTGTCCTTGCGCGCGCCCACTGTACAACTATCCCACGCCTCACCCACTCTAACACTTTCGTCGGATATGTTGCTTAATATGCGGATTTGTGTAGAGAAAACTATTTATTTTACTTTATTACGTCTATTTAAATGTTGTTTGAAAGGTTTTTTTAAGAGTTGTATCCCGCATATGGCACGCAGATGGTGGAACATAAAATATATAATTTTTCAATATTACATATTTCGTATTCCTAGTAGGGAATCGAACTCACAACTTGTCGCGCTTACAGTCACAAGATTGCCACTGCACTACTACAGACCTCGATTTTAAGGATAGTGATAGGTAAAAAGTGGTATATGTATATAGAAAATCTAGTGTCTCACTTATTTCCTTATATTCCGTCCAATTTTTACAAGTATTTCGTGGCGACGTGATTTGTGATGTTAACAGCGCCAAGAAATTAAAATAATTAATTCCCCACTCGGGGTATCGAAATTGCGGCTGTCGCGCTTTTATGAAAGTCTGACTCTTCGGCAGCCACTGCCATCGTAGCGTATAGTAGATGTGTTATCATATACATAACAGTAACTAGTACTTATTCTATTTCAAAATTTAACGAAAATATTTAACATTAAAAAAAACCCGTAAGTGAGAACTGGGAACTGAATCAACAACCACTCAGATATTTAAACAATATTTAGACTATGCATATACATATATGTACATATTCCAGTACTGTGTCACTTATAGACAAGGTACAGACAAAACTACTGTACTTAAAAAGCTGATATTTGATATACATGATATATTTGTAGGCTAGAAAATTGAGGAAGACTAAGATACATTTTTTCGAAATTATTACGGAAACTGGGAAAAAAATATATTTCTCATTTCGTCTCAAAGTTACGGACGACAATTATACATTTATATAAAACTATACATATATACTATATATGGTGTGAAATAAAGACTTTTTATGTTATGTTATGTTATACATATATTTTAACATCGCTTACACATAATCAATTTTTGTTTTTCTAGATACTCAATCCATTGACGTAGTGTCAACAACCTTATTAACTTATCTTTTAAAATTGAAGTGCAACAAATATTTATGTATATATTGTATATGTGTGTTTTTGTAGAATGCAGATAAGCCACATAATCTATTGACGATTGCATTTATTGTATGCATAACTTAAGTCTTAGCATACCTCAGAAGGTATCGTCCGATACAAAGCTCCTCGTAAAGATCAGTTTTCTTCACGCATATCACGTTTACATGTTGTCAATGTTAAAGTTACATTTTTTAGTACAGATACTTCGTCCTCACTTTCCGCCGAATGAGGCGTTGCGTATTGTATAGCGAGACTTAACGCCGCGGTTTGTCTTATAACAAAAAAAATAATATTTCATTTCTTTTAATGGGAATCGAGACCACTACCGTTTCGCTTTTGAATCGCACATTTGCCCCTGCGCCACCATGGCCTTAAAAACATAATATTTAGACTTCACCACTTTAACATGCTAGCGCGGCGTTAAATTTCGCAAATCAATACTTATGCTATCAATTTATGTGGGCAGTGGAGATAGAAATGTTATTCCCTTGATGCGCGGACCTATCTGTCCACCCTGGTACACGAGAAAATGCGTGCAATTGGTTTTTTGCGCAATAATGTTATTATTAACTAAAGATGCCTGCCCAAAACATATTAATGGAGATTATAAAAAGATTTGCATAATGAAATGTATAATCAGAGACAATCTAAATAGATATAAATAAATATACCAAATATAAAAAAAATTTCGTCACCATTCGCCCACTTCCTATGGCGCTTGCCAAGTGATACAAACGTTTGCACTGAGGTGTTACGTGATTAAGAAGGAAAATGTCTGAAACATAGAAAAGAAACAAAGATAAAAATGTGTGACACACTTTAAAAGTATTTTTGAGTTTTTCTGGTTTTTTTTTTCAGTTTCACACTGTATCCCGCACACACGTGGTGTTAAAACACTTCGTTCCTATTAAGACACTTGCGTTCCCCATTGCGTGTAATTGTAAGTGTTGCGTGTTGAGTGGCGGAACTCAACGCCGTGCCTTGTTACTAAAATAAATGATAATATAAAATATTTCATTTCTCCGAGAGAGAATCTAACCCACAACCGGTCGCGTTTACAGTCACGTATTTTAAAATTTTTTTGTAATTATATTTATAAAAAATGGTACTCTACTTACTTTTTTTTCTACGATGAAAGGTATTTTATTTATGCATGTAAATAAAAATTAACAGTTTGTCTGTGATTTTAAAATAAACGTGTTATTTTGTATTTACATGATACCAAAGCGAAAACAAACAATATTTTTTTTAGCCAAATAATAAATTAATATTCGTTATATACGATTTTTTTTCTTCAGCTCCACCTGTATCCCAAATATAGAAAGGTAGGCAGAGAGAACTTGGGAACTTAGTGTTAAGACACTCCGTTCCACTTCCGTACCCCACTTGTGTTATATATGATATACGTACATATTATATATACAATGTGTACAAGATTTATAAAAAATAACTAACTCGCATTATAGTTTAAAATATTTGAAAAGAAATCATTTATACCTTTACAAATAAATATTTTTTCTTATATATTTTGTAACTGGCGTTTGTTTATAATTACAAAGTGAATTTATTATTGTAAATTTGTACTATTCATTAATACCCTAGCTAGTGGGTGATACATAAAATAGACGCTGTTAGACTGTTAATTTTAGAATTTCATTCGGAAAATTGGCGAATTCTTTTTAGCTTTACGCTGTATTCCGCTTATAAGCAGGCTAGGGAATTTAGTGTTGAGACAATCTATTTCCTACATTCCAAATTACTGTCTAATATTTATGACATTGCGTGTTAAGGAATGGAATATTCAAGGCATTGTTTTATCTTGCCCAAACAAAAAAAAACATTACCTCGAATGGGAATCGAACTCACAACGATCGTGTTTACGTTGTTATTCCGCCACGATAAGCTCTGCTATATGTACTTTACACGATATTTTATTTAAATCGTAGTATATAATTATATATTGATATTTATAATTACACGTGTAAGAGTGTAAACGTCTATAAATTACTTTGTACTCATCATATACAATTAGAATTAGCTAGAAAGTTCATATACTTTATTGATCAGGAACTGCTGGTGCAAATGTGAATTCTTTGGTCGGATATTGATTTATTGAACTATTCACGCCGAATTCTGGAGTTTAGTGGGATATTACGAGTTTAGTGGCGAAACCGAAGAAACATAATTGGCCAATTTTAATTTAACTAAATCAAAATAAATTAAATTTGGCCTGTCGTGGCGCAGCGGCACAAGGGTGTAACTGTAACCGATAGGTTGCGAGTGCGATTCCTACCAGAAAAAATGAAATATTTAAAGTTTTCAATTTATATATTTAATGTTTGTATTTCTTCGCTCTGGTAAAAAGGCAATGCCTCAAACTCGGCGGAAAGTGGGAAACGGAAGTGAAACGTACCCAAGTTTCCTCTGCCTACCTTGCCATCTGCGGGATACAGCGTGAAGCTGAGTAGAGTGGTTAAATTAACGTTTGTCCTGTGATTTCAGCTATATATGTATGGAATAGATCAGAGTATAATATTTTCTGTATAATTATTTTTTTCTTCAGTTTTACGCTGTATTTTGCACATAGAACTGTAGGCAGAGAAAACCTGCCAACCTAGTGTTAGACACCCGGTTCCCATTAGGACACTTCCCAATTTCCATTTATACCTACTCTCATACTCAGCTTCACGCTGTATCCCGCACACGGCAAAGTAGGCAGAGGAAAATTGGGAACCTAGTGTTAAGACACGCCATTCCACTTCCGTTCCCCAATTTTCGCTTTCAGGCATTGTGTTTTGAGTGACGGAACTCAACGCCGCGTTTTGCCTTGTACCCAGAGCGAAGAAATGAAATCATTAAATATTTAATTTTCTTGAGCGAAGAAATGAAATCATTAAATATTTAATTTTCTTGAGCGGGGATCGAACCCACAACCTGTCGTTTACAGTCATACGCTTGTGCTGCTGCCCCACGACAGGCCTCAAATTCAACAAATTATTAAAAATTTATAACAGAATTACTTGGAGTGAATCGCAACTATGTCGTTTTACCTGTCAGTAGGTAGTGCATTCCGATAGAGGCTTGTTTTTACTCACGCACTTTCTTCTCTTGTTACTTTCTCGACCGGCCTTCAACTTAACCACTTGTTGAGTTGCCTTGACCATGTATCTTATTTCCGTTTCCTATTAGATAGAATTGTATTTTTTTTTCTTCTCACCCGCCGACGCAAAAAGAGGTGTGTTGAAAGTTTGATTTGTCTGTCTGTGTGCCTGTGGCATAGTGACTCATGAACAAAACGTGTTTAATGACAACATTACAAATTTTACAATATTATTAATAGTTGTTATCTATATTTTGTTTTAATAATTTATTTTTATTTTCAGGTATTTGGTGGTTTCTGTTTTTTTTTTGTAAGGCTGTCTGTCCTACAAGAGTAAGTTTTGTTGGTTGATTTATGTATATGCTAGTCGCTTAATGATTATCTCTTAGGTACCTTATTTATTAAGGAGGTGTGGCGAGAAATGTGCATACAAAATTATATATGAAATATACGTAATGAACTTAAAAATATGTCACACGCACGCTTGATCCCGCACATGGCAGAGTAGGCAGAGGGAAGTTAGGATCGTAATTTTAAATTTTATATGATTATTTTGTTTTCTCATATAATTCCACATATCTTATATCGAACGTACATATAACTTAACCTTGTGCCTTTATCAGATAACATCGTCGTGACATCTCAATGATGAATCTCCGGCACTTTACAGTCTCCCACTGCACATTGCTACATAGTTTCTATGCTATACTACAGTTTATAAACTAGCGGCCTAAACGCGGCTTCGTCCGCTTAAACATATGTTTATATTTATTCATATTTTTTTAAATATGGGGATATTTCTATCACTTTCAAGCAAAAACTACTGAAAAGATTTAGATGCAACTTCACTATAGTATAGTTAAAAAAAATATATGAATAAATATTAATATATGTTTAAGCAGACGAAGCCGCGTTTACTAACTTTCAATCTACCTAATTTATAACATTAGTAGAATTTTTGTGTAACTTGTGTTGTTCCCTGTATGAGGTCACTATTTCATATACGGTTTTTAGTATATTTCATATGATTTCCTTATTCATATATATTCGCTGAGTAAACGTGGATTATTATTATTATTAGATCAGTATGGGCATATTATTATAGTGCTGCGGTGAATTAGAACAAGTCTGATTACATATATTGGCTATTGTCTTACAGCTTCACGCTGCGCATGGTACCCATGCGCAGGATACAGAGGCAGAGGGCACTTGGGAACATAGTGTTAAGGCACTGTGTTCCACGTTGGTTCCCCACACTTTTGCCGAATTTGTAGCATTGCATTGTTGAGTGGCGGAACTCAACGCCGCGATTTGCCTCGTTACCAGAGCGAAGAAATGAAAACATCAAATATTTAATTTGAAAAATACTTCATTTTCTCTAGTGGGAGTCGACCCACAATCTATTCGTTTACAGCCACACGCTTGTGCCCCTGCGCCACGACTGGACTCTAATTGTTTTTTTTTAAATCAGGACATATCACACATATAATAAGTAAGAAATATTTTGAATTCTATATCTGTAGCGTTTTCTAAACCTATGGAATAGCTGGTTTATAAAATTTCAGTTAGAAATACGACATAACGAAAGATCTCAGTTGACCGAGAAAAAGAGATAAAATCTACAAACTATTTTTACAGTAAACAGTTTCCGTGGTTATGTAATATTTATATAGGTCGACGTGTTACCCAAGAAGCTACCAGGAAGCAATATAAATTTAATACTTATGCTAACATTACAGAAAGGAGTGTCTTAACACTAGGTTCCCAAGTTCCCTCTGTCTACACTGTCATTTACGGGATACTGTGTGGAGATAAAAAAGAACGATACGTTAAAAATGGTGTTAAATTTAACCGTCAACGTTAACTTGCTTGCTTATCTAAATCTCAGAGACAAGGTAGCCAATTTTTGATTGACACATCAAGTAGGTATGTCATGGTATCGTGTATATATAGATAGATATATGAATGTGTGGGTTTATATATATATATATACATATATATATATATATATATATATATATATATATATATATATATATATATATATATATATATATATATATATATATATTGATAGTTTTGCTTGGTACTTTTATGGTAGAGCTTAACGTTGTATTTCCCATATAGTTTCGTAGGCAGGGGCAGTAGAAGGAACCTAAAGTAAAGATATTCTGTACCCTAAACACCACGCCTTGCCTTGTTACCAGAGCTAAAGGATGTGGAAATAATAAATACCCTGATTAGGATCGAATCTGCAACCGTCGTTACAGTCGACCTGTAATAAGTTTTTTTTATTTTCATTTCTATATATACATAATGACAAGATTTCTTATACTACGATGGACAAAGACAATTACTGTGAAGAATAATTTATGCTGCTATTGTAATTTATCTCATGTCGTATAATAATTTGTACGTTATGTAGTTTAATTTCCTCTATAGGTATATATGAAGTATCTTTTTATAATACATATTCTATACGATAATATTTATTTGCGAATGATGATTTCATTGAATACTCTGCGTTGAGGCCTATCATAGTACAGAATATAATTGGTATAAGGTTCTATTCTCACTCAAGGATGTGAAATATATAATATTTTCATATTTTCGTTTTAGTTGGTCGGATATTTTTTGTCATATAAAATTATAGCAAGTTATGAACAACTGCATTTATGTTTCAGTCAATCAGTCAATTCCCAAGCATAAGCAATAAATCCTAAGTACCTACGTATATAAGTTTTAAAGTCATTCGGAAGTATTGGAAACGTCTGGTTCCCAGGTTCCCTCTGCCTACCATGTCATGTGCAGAAAACAGTGTGAAGCTACAAAATACTTTTCTATCTACATCTACATATATGTATGTACTTTTCAACAACGTAACAGACAATTAATTCTCTCATTAAAACATTCATGGAATAACATCGATAATACTATCTGGCCGGTATTGCTCTGTTTCAGTGCCTTTGTTTTAATTTTTCACGCCTTATCTAACAACGGATTGTTGATACATGTGTAAGATAACGTTTCGTATTACTGTAGGTATTTGTTTCTCGTGTATCGGATGCCATATCAATAAGGTGAAACTGGTGCGTTTATTTTTTTATATTTATTTTTATATTTTACTTGTATTGTAATGATCGTAGTCAAATGAAGATTATGATAAGCAAACAAAATTTAAAGTTAGAAATATTTTTAACGCAAATAAATCCATTATCTCGACAAAATGCTTGTAGCTATTAATCTGCTCATATGGTTTCCATAAAATGTAGCTAAAAGCGACCGCCACTAGCTTTTCAACTATATATATTATATAGGAACAGAAATGGAACGGAGTGTCTTAACACTAGGTTCCCAAGTTCCCTCTGCCTATCCTTCCATGTGCAGGATACAGCGTGAAGCTAAAGAAAAAAGAGAATGAAGTCAGTTTATTCATTTAGGAGTTACGGTGCCACTTATAGACAAACAGACAGGTCATACTTATGATATATCTTTTTGCGTAGAGGGTTAAAAAGGAATTGTATTATTAGGAACCAAGGCTTTTGTTAACAGAAGCAAATCAAAATTTACAAGTAAATAGTAGAAACCAGTATAATAATGTTTTCTAAATTTGGAACAGGTCCAAAAGCCTGCATTAGTCAGGCCTTAGGGTGAACGGCCAAACCCACGTGAAATATTAATTCAATGTACTATATATGGATGACAGAAAACTGTTGTAGTGGATTATATAAATATACATACATACATACATACATACATATACATATATATATATATATATATATATATATATATATATATATATATATATATATATATATATATATACATATATATATATATATATATATATATATATATATATATATATATATATATATATATATATATATATATATATAATGTTATGATAAAGAAAATGATTATGACAAACGTATAAAATTTGCACGGATAGCTTATCTATCGCTAGCGATGAATCCTGAATAATATTAAATTTTAAATAATCAAAAACGATATTTGTCAATTTCCATACCAATTGAAAATTAATATTTTTGTTCTCAGACGCCTAAGATTTTTTTTAAGGCGCATGAAACCAATACCAAGCTAATCTACTTCCATGAGGACACTTCCGTTTCCTACTTTCCACCAAATTTCATTCTCTTTACCAGAATAAGAAATTGTTAAATATTAGATATTTCATTTCCGGGAGTGGGAATCGTACCAACAACCTATCCCTTTTACAATCGGTCAGAGCGCTTGGATGGTTACTAAGAGGCGTTTTTAAAACCCGCTACGCTAAAAATTTTATACGTTAACTAAAAAGTTAAAGAATTATATACATATTATATAAAACCATAATAAATAACTACCCACATGGCGGGTAAGCAGGGTACCTAGTGTTAAGACACTATGTTCTGTTCCCCACTTTCCACCGAATTTTTTTAGGCATTGCGTGTTTAGTGGCGGAACTCAACACCGTTTGCCTCGTTGCCAGAGCGAGATAATAATCTTGAGAAATGTGAAATGTTTTTTCTTCTAGTGAGCATCGAACCCAGAACCTGTCGCTTTTACAGCCCCTCGATTATGCCCATGCCCATAAAAATACTCGCAAATATAATAATCTAAATAAACTTACATACATATCTACTCGATGTCAATACTGCCAACATACACATAATATCACATGACAGTTTCGGCGTGACACAGTAACAAATGAAACTTTGTGCAAACTGAGTAAGACTTCCTAATGGAGTTAGCACGACAGTACGAAACTAAAATGGACACGCTAATGTCAAATCTACATACAAGCTCTTACGGTGATTTTCGTTCAGTATTGCTTAAATTGATTAAGCAAAAGTCTTTTTTTTTATCGCGTGATTGAGATTATGTAAGTGGTTTTGTATGAGAGTTATGATGATAATTGTTTTTCTGTACTTACGATTATGAGAGATTTACTCTACTACTTAGCTTCACGCTGTATCCCGCACATGGCAGGGTAAGCTGAGGGAACTTGGGAACCTAGTGTTAAGACACTCCGTTCCACTTCTGTTTCCCATTTTCTGTAGACCTTGAGGCATTGCGTGTTGAGTAGCGGAACTCAACGCCGCTCTTTGCCTTGTTACAGGAGAGAAAAAATCCAACTTTAAATATTTTAAATTGAAAATATGAATTATATCATTTCCTCGTATGGGAATCGAACCTACAACCTGTCGCGTTAACAGTCACATGCTTGTGTCCCTATCGCGACAGGCCACAGAACGGTACAAGCGACAGAACATATACAATTATGATAAAGATAGAGTTAATTTGGTTTTACCAGCCGTAGAAACTGCAATTTGATTTTTTCTTGAATTTTCCATTTATCAAAGGGTATAGACTAACGTACCCACAGTATCTACTATTTAAATATAAAATATTATATATTTCAGCATACATTAAAATAAACTGAAAGGCTATTACGCTTTGTTTATTTAAACAAAACTGTATATTTCAACAGGATACGGGAGCGATAAATTTGGCCAAAGATAACTGTCATTAACGTTTGATTTCGTAAAGAAATGGCTGCTGGTGTTTTTCTTTTTATATGGAAAACACAAGGTTCCCAAGTTCCGTCTGCCTACTTTGCCATGTGCGGAATATATACCTTGAAATTGAGCATATATTCTGAAATTTTCAATTATGTAAGACAAATTAGATTTTATATATTATATATATTTTTAAATTTCTTATGAAAGATATTCACGTGAGATATAGGTATTGCAATACAAATGCACGCGACTATTATCTAATCGGTTTAGATTTTATTACTCAATAGCCATTTAAACGGTAGGTTAATTAAATATATATTTTTATTAATTTAAATTTATAATGATGCCTGTCATGGCACAGCGGCAAAAGCATGTGACTGTAAACGACATGTTTTGTGTTCGATCCTCAGTCGAGGTAATGAAGTATTTAATATTTTCACTTTAAATATTTAATGTTTTATCTCTTCGCTCTGGTAATAAGGCAAAGCGCGGCGTTGAGTTCCGCCAACACGCAATGCCTCAAATTCGGCGAAAAGTGTGGTACTAGGTTCCCGGGTTCCCTCTGCCTACCCTGCCTCGTGCGGGATAAAAAAGATATGTATATCTAAATATATTTTTTAGTCAAATTTTAAGAGAAAGTATGAATTATACAATTTTTTTCTTAGGAAAAATGTTAAATTTCCTAATATTAACACCCAAGGTCGAACTAATCTTGCACCCTCTACACTATAAAAGGCTTCGCATAACCAATCATCGTCATCCGGAAGTGTTTTCAGATGAACACTAGTGACGTTTCGAGAGCACATCTTAAATTACGTAAAGGCAAACGTAACGCGTATAGACGAACGTCGCCCTAAATACGACACTCCAAGACCGATATTCGTACACAGATTGTAAGAATATGTGCTATTTCGCACTGTGATACCAGCATGGACGGCGGCCAGGCCAGGGATGAGACTATTCCCGTCTCATGCTGTATCCGATGTCGAAAAACTTTTACGGTCGTTGATATGTTTTGAGGAAATGTGTTGATCATTTTATAGGTATGGTTGCTTTTTATTAAGATGTTTATAATTTATAATAAGTCATTGTGACAGGGT
Source organism: Eueides isabella (assembly GCA_019049475.1). Taxonomy (NCBI): domain Eukaryota; kingdom Metazoa; phylum Arthropoda; class Insecta; order Lepidoptera; family Nymphalidae; genus Eueides; species Eueides isabella. The sequence goes on from CM032392.1 coordinate 1,814,709, forward strand.
GATTGTTAAATCGATGGTAGTAGTAGTATGTAGGTCGATACTAACTCGGGGCGATTTTTTTTATTTTCTTTTATTAAAAATTCTTTTACTTTTGACCATATTTTTCGTTTACCCATTTTTCCATTAAAATAATAATGATTAAGGCAAATCAAATTAGAAAAAAAATGTAAAATATCTGAAGCACGTGTTACAATATAACCTATTTATCACATCCCAATTCGATACAACTTGAGCAATGTTGTTTGGCATATCAAGAAATATATTTAAATACAATCTATGCGTCTAAATGAGACGATTTAGTGCATTGTGAATCCGGCATTTTTTGTATGTTTTTTTTTAAGATTATAAAAGTAAATTTTGTTAAAAATATTTAGAAGGAAAAGAATAAAAAGAATTTGTTGTCGTTGAATTTGTTGTCGGCTCTTCTCATCTGAACTTGTCTTCGAGCCAGCGGTAGCTTTATAATCTTTCGACCATTCAAAACTGCTTCAAACAGTCTATTTCGATAAACAATGTTTAAATTTGAAAAAGAGTTTATTACAATAACATATATTTTTGCTTCACACTGTATCCCACACATAGCAGAGTAGCCAGTAAAAACCTTGGAACGTTGGAACGTATCTTTGAGATATTCCGTTTCCATTAAGATACTATCGTTTCGCTGAATTCGCCGTTCTGGTGGCATTGTGTATTGATTGGCGGAACCCAACGCCGCGCTTTGCCTCGATACCAGAGCAAGAAAATGAAAATATCAAAGGTTTCATTTCCTCGCGTGCATTGCACCCACTACCTGTCGTTTATGCTTGGGGTCAACACTGACATAGTTATTAAAAATCACGTGCGTCATAAGTATTATTGAAATTAGCAGACCGTATATACTTCGATCACGCTTTATTTGGATTTTAATTATATTTTAATTTTGGACTATCATTTATTGTTCTTTACCAAGATTGTTGCGGTGATGTAATATGTTGTACATAACGATGACAATCGTCGTTCCAATCTATTAAATACTTGCTTTACTTGACTTAAATATTTGTTTGCTTGCTGAGTTTCTAAGAGACGTCGGTTCAAATTTGTATGTTTTCTAAATAAATATTTTTTCTTGTATCAGCCACTTTCAAGATAGGCAAAGGTAGAGAGATTTCGTATCTCTCTGATAACAAAGGAAAGTGCGGCGTTGAGTTCCGCTACTCAACGCGCAATGTCTCAAATTCGGTGAGAAGTTCTGGATACAACGTTTGTTAATAAGAAATATTGACAAATGTCTTAAAATTTATTTTATCTATATTTTGTATATATCTTAAACAATATTTCCAAAAAACATTACTGTCGTCTACTAGTTCCTCGCTTGACCAAAGTCAATACAACGGTAACTTGATCTAACCAAACGAGTTCGTCAGTTATGTTATACCCACCTACATATACATATGTATGTAGGCACTTGCGTATACCTGATTGCCGGTGAGGAATCCGGCACATTTCACGTCAATATTTTTTATTATTTTTTTCGAACTTGTCTTTTATTTTGCTGTGTTATTTAATTATTATAGGATTGGAACATATTTTTCTGTATTTAAGTATTTATTAATGTTAATTATGTATATAATTTTAATTCCGATTTGGTTTTTTTTTCTATTGTTTTATTGAATTAATATTTATAAGAATATTTTTTTCTTTGAGGCCTGTCGTGGCGCAGCGGCACAAGAGTGTGACTGTAACCGACAGGTTCTGGGTTCGATCCCCAGTCGAGGAAATGAAATATTTAATATTTTCAATTTAAATATTTAATATTTCATTTCTTCGCTCTGGTAATAAGGCAAACGCGGCGTTGAGTTCCGCCACTCAACACGCAATGCCTCAAATTCGGCGGAAAGTGGGGAACGGAAGTGGAACGGAGTGTCATAACACTAGGTTTCACTTCCGTTCCCTCTGCCTACCCTGCCTAGTGCGGGATACAGCGTGAAGCTGAAAAAAAAAAAAAATAAAAGAAAAAAAAAGAATATTTTTTTCTTTGTATTGATCACTTGGACTTCAACAAATTAAGTACACGATATTAGATATCTCGTAATATATATTGCGAAATAGTTATTAAATATTTTACTGTTAGTTATATTGAACACATATATATCACAGCTGTATTTAATAAGGAAAAATACATTTATTACTTTTGCGATAAGTCATACAAGTCGATAGAATGCATACCCACTTGAGGAAATAAAATATTATCATCTCATATTTTCACTTAACAGTTGATGTCTTAAATTTGGATGAAAGCGGGGTACGGAAGTGTCTCAGTACCAGGTTCCGAAACTCTCTCTGCCTAACCTGATATGTGAAGAAAAACCAAATGTAGCAAGAATGATTTATCTTAGGTCTTCTGCTGATTCAAGTAAATGTCCAACATGCTCAATGACAAATAGCTGACACTTTAAACACTTTTTTTGAAAGCGTATAAAAGTTTAACATAGCGGATTGAACTCGCTCTTTTTTTTCAATAAAAAATAAATACGGTAGTGAGGAGACAGTAAAAGAGAAGAAGAAAATAGAAAAAAAAATTAGTCTGTATGTTTGTCTGTTTGCAGGCGCTAACCTCGGGAACTGATTGAGGGATTTATATAAAACTTTTTTAGTTATAGGCCTGGCCAACATATAGGGGTATAATATATTCTGGAAAAGGACGAATTCTGGAGAAGAACATCTGATATAGAACATCAAAAGACCAGCCCAACCATAAGAAATATAGAATAACAAAAGTTCTTCAGGATGATGAGCAGTTTCTGTTGAAATAAAACAAAAATGAAGATCTGGAACATCTGGTCACATGTGATATAGTATCAGTTAATCTTAATCAGCCTCAGCAAAACTTAGTAAGGATGATGAAATCATCTATTGACGAATAAAAAGTCAAGATCTTAAATGTTTGTGTTTCTACTGAAAGTATGGGCACCAGCTAGTATTTAATAGATTAAATATGCAATGGTCTTGAGTAATCTTATGAAATATAATTACGTAATACATTTTTTAAATAATATGAGTAACTTTCATTTGTTATTTAATTATTATAAAAGTAACATTTCTTTTTTGTAAATTATAACTAATTTGTAGACGGCCATTTAACTTTATAGCACTAATCTCCGCCCACCAGTGTTGAAACTAGATGAGTTTTTGTAATGCTCTGTAATTCTTGCGAGAAATTTGCTTTCGTAATATTATAATTATTAATACTTTATATTTTTTAAATTTATGTTAAGTGGTGGCGTTGATTTCCAGTCAACAAGCAATCCTGCTAATTCGGCAGAAAGCATGGAATGGAAGCGAAAGGAGAGTCTTAGTAGGTTAACAAGTTCCTTTTGCGTACTATGCGATGTGTTATATGGAGTAAGGATGTGGAGTAAGTTCGAAAAAAAATATTATGTAACTTTGGGTTCGATGTCCACTTAGGACTGGTAGAAGGCGGGGTATAGTTTCAAAGGGAACGGAGTGTTGTAACACTAGATTCCCAGGTTCCCACTATACCCTGCATGTACGTACGGGACATGTACGGGACACAGCGTAAAGCTAAAAAAGAAATACTATGAACTTGTTTCTTGACATCGTTTAGGACTTTATTAGAAAACATAATGTTTTTAAAAGACAATGTATTGAAAGAAGATTCTTATCACTAGGACCTCTTCTCACACAGAGGTCTGTGTATTAAAAAATCATCTAAAATTTAATTAAAAAAAATAATTTATATGATAATTTTTATAAATAGTTGCGTTAAATCACAATTAATTTGTGACTCACGACATATTCGAGCGACTGGCGTTATTTTTAAATCGCATTATGTCACTTATCGGTCGTCTTCCACGGCGGAACGGGCCGCGACGCTCGACGACGGCTGAACGAAAATGAAAACAAGGTCGCAATGCCGACTTGGATATTTGGGTTATCGGTACAACGATTGTTCTAATCTTTAGAGAAAGAGATTTAACTATGGTAAAATATATTGGAGATATTGCGTGTTGTGTGGCGGAACTCAACGCCGCGCTTTATCTTGTTATTAAAGCGATGAAATTAAATTAAGTCAATTGTGGTAATCGAATTGTCTCAAAACCGTCACGTTTAGTCAGATATTGTGCGCCATGTGTACGTCTCTTAATCTTTTTGTGGGTACTTAGTTAAGACTCCATTCCCTACTTTCTGCCCAAATTTTAAAACATTCCATACGTCGTAACTCAACTCCGCGCTTTGCCTTATTAGCTGAACTAGAGAAATGAAACTAATGTATTAACCATGTATCACCGGCCTCAATTATTCCAATCGTACAAAATTCATCTCAAATCTCGGTCAGGTCTCTAATGGCCGTATTGTTAGTTTAATGTCAGGTTCTTTCTTTGTTACACAATAACTTGGCTGACTGTGACTGTTAATTAATAATTTAATTTACGTTGTAACAACAGGTAGGTATGTAGAAGCATTGTTCTTTACCATTTAATTTTTTTTTTATCTTTATATTGTTTTGTAAGCGCTTCTTTAGTTTTCTGTCTTATTGTTTTTCTGGGGATTGTAGGAATAAGAAAGAAATCTTGAATAAAAATCGCTAAATTACGAGCATTTTATCTATCAAGACTAGTCTTGACCTAGAGGCAGAGACACGTGCGACTGTAAACACGAAAGGTTTTGGGTTCGATCTCCACTCGAGGAAACGAAATATTTAATATTTTCATTTCGTAGCTATCGTAACAAGACTAGGCGCGGCGTTGAGTTCCGCCACACAACATGCAATACTCCAAATTCCACGCGAAAAGCGAAACGGAACGGAGTGTCTAAATACTAGATTCTCAAGTTGCCTCTGCCTATTCTGTCATGTGGGGAATACAACATGACGCTAAACAAAAAAGTCAGTCAGTGATTTATTATATTATAAGAGCAATGTAATACTGCGGATGAAATTTACGTGTACGTGATTGTTTATTGACTTTAAGCTGCAGCGTTAAGTTACGTTATATTTAATTAAACGATAGAAAGTAAAACTGGCGTTGTATATACAGTTTTCTCAAACAAATCCCCAATATATGAGTAATCCATAAAAAAAAAACAATTTGAAGATTCTTTGTGAAAATAAAAAGCTATAAAAATCATGAAACGCTCAATATTGTTTTATTTATGAATCTGAGAAACTTGTTTGCATTTTGAAAAGAAATGAGGTCAAGATAAACTAATACGAATAGTAAAATTATTTCTGGAGTGCTAACTTTGACTAACGGTTGTAATGATAAAGATTTAGCTAGATTATAACAAAATGTACGTAATATCTAAATTAATGACTATTGTTAAGACATTCTGTCTTGCATGTTCCGAAAAATGTTCGAGACACTGCGTGTGTGGCGGAACTTAGCGCTGCGCTATATCAACAAGCAAAGACAATAAACGAACAATTGAAATTATTTAGTACTGTTCCACGCCACCTCACTTGAAAACGACGACGGCGTTTAAAATTTACTTAATATATATGGATGTGGCTTTTTGGTCAAAACGCTTAGATTTTTCGATTTCCGCTATGTAATTTTTTACATGGATCCTAAGGCAATTAAAAAAGGTAGGATAAAATACTAGGATCAATAATATAAACAAAAAAATCGTATATTTTTTCTATTATATCTATCTACATTATGCATATTAGTACACTATATAAAAATAAATATATTTACTATATGCAAAATATATTCATATTAAATACATACACGTACATTATATCACTGCAGAAATGTTGGTATCGGCTGTATCGAATGCAGGAATGCGGCAAGTGAACTCGAGACGGAGGCGTCTGCAAATGTCAGTACGACAAAAGCGTGAACGAGCCTATGATGAAATTGTACATAACTGCTCTCTCGTTCATAGTTTTAAGAAGAATTAGTGTTTATATTTTTTATAGCTTCTCGTTGGATCCAAGACACAGCAGGGTAGCGTCGGGGAACCTGGGAACCAAGAGTTATGACACTTCCCTTCCACACGTTCCCCACAATTTGGCGTCAAGAGTGTGCGAAGTAATCCGGACTAGTGCATTCAATTTACGCGATGCAAAGAAATATTCATTATGAGGCCTGTCGTGGCACAGCGGCATAAGGGAAGGGTGTGACTGTAACCGACAGGTTGTGGGTTCGATTCCCGAAGAAATGAAATATTTAATGTTTTCAATTTAAATATTGTATGTTTTCATTTTTTTCGCTCTGGAATAAGGGCAAAACGCGGTGTTGAGTTTCGACACTCAACACGCAAAGTCTCAAAATCGGCGAAAAGTGAGTGTCTTAACACTAGGTTCATAAGTTTCCTCTGCTTACCCAGCCCTGTGCGGGATACAGCGTGAAGCTGAGAGAGAGTTCATTCCTTTGCTCTAGTAACGAAAAAAGGTGCATTGTTGAGTTCCAGCACTCAAAACGCAATGCTTTCAGAATTGAACCGAAAGTGGGGAGAGACAGTGTTAATGGTGATGGAATAGCAATTAATCAAGGTTCCCTTTTCCTAACCTGCTATGCGCGGGATATAGCGTGAAGGTAAAAAATGTTAGAAATGACGATCATAATGTATTATCCATCTCGTCTGAAGTAATTTACTAATGTTATCGTTATTTTCTTAATAATGGAAATGAACTTGTATGGAAAAGAAGCTTTATTAATGAATCTCGTCTCCATTTTTATTAATGAATCTCGTCTACTTGTTATGTTACGCATCAAATTCAAACAAATTTAGTGCGTGTGCGCTAGTGTAATCCGCATGAAGCAGCATAGGCTAAGGAAGTGTTTAAAATGTAAAGATAATGTGATTCCGTCGCGGTACTCAACGCCGCGTTTTGTATGTGTTTAAAGCAGACTAAAAATAAATTCCGCCAAGTAGGGATCGAACCCGCTACCGTCGCGCTTAGTTAATAGTATTTTCTTCCGTTTGTAAATTACAAAAAAGTACACAATCGACAACAACTTGACCAACATAGTAAAGTAAAAACATCAATATCAGGTTCCTCAATGAGGTCGTACGTCTCTCTAGTTTCTTGGAAAACGAGAAGTTCCACATTAGATACGCGCCTATCCCTTTTCTTAATTTATTTAGTACTACTTCTCGGTTTTACTTGTTTATATATATATATATATATATATATATATATATATATATATATATATATATATATATATATATATATATATAAATATATATATATATATATATATATATATATATATATATATATATATATATATATATATATATATATATATATAAATAATAATATGTATGTATATATAAGTCCAAGCATTTACCTACATGTTTTTTTTTTACATTCTTTGCTAAGTCTAAGAATTTGTGTTTTTTTTTGTTATTTACTACTTTGTTAATCTGGAAACTGGGTAATAATTCTTTTTTTTTTGTCTTGACCCATATTTTAAGTATATATATTTAATACTGTTCTATATATTATTGGAGGCATTATGCGGCAATTATAAAAAACTGCACTAATATAATACATATATTATTACTTTATTTAGATTTTACAATGCTGTCGATATTTTTTATAGGGTATGGGGGCTAGGTAGAGGGAACTCAGAGTCAACACTCCCCATACAATTCTAATATAGAACATTGAGTGTAGAGTGATGGTACTAAACGCCGCGTTTGAATAAATCCTTCGTGTTCTTCTAATGTTTACATGTGCTACATATTTTTAACAATAATTTCTATACAATTATACAAAATAATTTATTTTGTATACGTACAGACGTCAAGAAGCGTCGATTATGTATAGTGTATATGTACATTCGGTTCGGTTCCGGCTATCGTTGTCCTCTCTCGCTTTCGCCGCAGACCCACCTGCGTGCGACACACATTGGCACATAGATGGATGCTTTCTATTCACAATCTTTAGAGTTTCACACGGTCATCATTTTTTTTTTTTTTTTTTTTGTTTAATATTTTATTTTTGGTCTATGGTCACCTTGTGATGCGTATTTTTTAATTGTTCACGCTTTTCTTTTAAATCTATTGTTTGTTTTAAAGGAAATTAAAGTTGTTTACGATTTAGTTTATGATAATTATATTGAGTAGTTGGCGCGTGTCTTTTTAAACATAATAATTGTATTCCTTTCTAAAGAATTATATATATATTGGTGTGGCAAACTGCGGCGTTAGGTACCGCAATATATCTCCAAATTAACCAGAAAGAGAAACATATTATATGATTGAATTTGTAAATTAAACAGTTAGAAGCTTTTCACATTAAAAACATATCTTAATTTTAATATTTGGGCCAATTTTAATCATAATTATCAATATAATTTTACTTTCAGTAGTTAGCTAATGACAAGTTTGGTCGAGTTTTTTTTTTTTTTACTTTAAATCAATGATTTCTAAGTCACGCCAGCCGTGACCTACAAATTAATGTTGTTAATTGAGTGTTAATTGAATATTATGAATGTGTATCGTGTCAAGTTTACGGTCGTTGTACTAAATTTGAAGTAAGGTGTCGTGGCGCAGCGGTATAAGCTTGTGACCACGTACCTCCAGTATTGGGTTCAATACCCCCGCGAGGATATAAAATGTTTATATTTACATTTCGTTCCTCTACTAACGAGGTGTTTTTTTTATTGGGAAAACGAGGCAAAAAAGCGTACAGGTCATCTGATGGTGAGTGATCACCGTCGCCCACGCTAGACGCGAAGGTACCCATGTCGTATCGACCTGGAAATACTACCGTGGCTAGGTCGTTCTAGAGATGAGTTGAGTTGCGCCACTCAACATTTAATGCCACCAGGGTTTAAAGAAAGTGAGAACGAAAGTGTCTAAATGGGTTTGAAGCTGTATACACAGCTGTGGGCGAGTTACAGCGTGAATTTGAAATAAAAAAAATATATTATTAGTAAGAATAAAAATAGTCACCGTATTATATTAGTAAAATCGAGATAACAGTCCTATATTCTAATTTCTGAGAAAAAAATAGAGTTAAGGTAAAAATATTACCGTAACAAAGTATATTAAAAACTGATATAAATTCATCCGTGATTAGATGGACGAAAAACATAGCAGACTCATTAATTTTTTTTCACAAGAAATCAATGGTAATAATTGATATGTACATAACGGAAATGTCAACACACATAGTTTAACCGAACGTATTTATTTTTCTGAGACGAATTGGAGTTTGGAGTGGCTTTATAACGTTTACTTTGTTTTCTATTACTTAATATATCCTGCATGAAGCACGGTGGCAGAAGGAACCTAGATTATAGACACTTCATATCTTACTTTTCGTCCAATTTTCGGGATATTCCGCTGGGTGTGGCGTAACTTAACGCCATATTATCGTTTTACAACTTTGAGGGCGCCACTCTCACATTGCGTGAAGAGTGGCGAACTCATTACTTCCCTTCCCCACTTACCAGCTTCCCAGGCATCCCTCTGCTTATCCTGTTATGTGCGGAATACAAATAACCCCTGATTCTTCCCCCTAGTGACTATCGAACCTGTAACCGCTGATTTTACAGTCAATTGTGTGCCATTGCGCAACGACAGCTTCTTAACTTTATTTCAATCAAATATATTTTAAAATTTCTTAACGTTAAAACTTAACATATGAATATAATTCGTCCACAATACGTACACATCGCGTGTGACTGTTACGATACTATTAGGAAATATGTATAATGTAATATGTTGAAACTTTTGTATAGCTTTAATTGAAAGTGATCTTTTATAGTTTTATATGAATGCGGCTTACGTGTTAGCTGTTTATTAGAATTTATTTGTATTAAATTTTAGGGCTATGGTGGCGCAGTGACACGACATTTGTCTGTAAACGCGGTGGTTGTGGCTTCAATTGGTTCATCGTTAAAACGTAAACGGCCACCTCTCAAAGTAAGAGAGCGTCAGAGCGTCTTAACGCTGGATTTCTAAATTCTCTGCCTACTCTGCCATGTGTGCCATGATAAGGTGTGGAACTGAGATTGAGAAGTTAGCGATGTTAAATTAGAGGAAGAGTATGTTATAAGGACATGCGTTTTTTTATATATTTAACATTACTCTATAAACATTCAGTGCGTACGCTTTTGCCCAATATATTTTTTAATCTACATAAATATCCAAATTAAGTTAGCTTAGTTATCACTGTCAGTACTTTATACTTTAACACCATAAATACTTTGTAAGTGAACCAGTAACAGTGTCAATAACGGATTGACACAATGAGATCACGTGACCACGTCAAGTGAATCGGAGATCTCAATGTCGTTTGTTTTTATTTTCATTTGACCTTAACGCTAAGAGAAACCATCCTTACACCATGAAGGTGAAGTTATTATCTATTATATATATATATATATATATATATATATATATATATATATATATATATATATATATATATATATATATATTATATCACTTTCTACGTTTGTTTGTTTATCCGTCTCATTTGTTCTCTCGCACCTGCAATTTTGAAATCGCCACGGAACCCTCTATGAATGAGTCCAGCTCGCACTTAACTGTTTTATATTAGCCCCTTTTAACATTAACTTATATAGTTTTGATCAATATTTCTGCTAACGGTAGGTAGTATAATATCAATATATCATGTTTGTCAATACATTTGCTATCGAATCATTTACGTGACATTGTTGTTAGTTAACATTGAAACCTTGCAATGAGCATCAAATTTAATAAAGTAAAGTATTCTAATCTTTATCTCGCATGTAATAAGAGTCGATGAATTCATAATAGATATCCATTGTCCAGCTCTTAGTGGTCAACAATGGCACGATTCGAGAAAATAAACTAATGTTATATTGATAGGTATATTTCTATTGGCGGTTGATTTTTATATGTTAAATATGTAATGTTTAGAGAACTTACTGATAGACCCCACTTTTGGCGTAGGCGTGGGACTGTGAACACGACAGGTTATGGATTCGAATCACGAATTGGATGAATGTAATATTATATATTTTCAGTTTTTTCGCTTCTGGTAGGGCAAAGTGAGGCGTTGAGTTCCATCACTCAACACACAAACGGGGAAATATGTAAAAGAACAGAGTATCTTAACACTAGGTTCCCAAGTTCCCACTACCTGTACTGTACCCTGTCATGTACAGCAGTAGCTACATGAGCTATCAATTAGCAAAATCAACATAATCACAGTAAAAGACCTAAAAATCCCATTGAAATGTAATATCACAAAATATATTTGTTGAAGCCTGTCATTTGAGGCCTGTTGTTTGAAGCCTGTCGTGGCGCAGCGGCACAAGAGTGTGACTGTAACCGACAGGTTCTGGGTTCCATCCCCAGTTGAGGAAATGGAATATTTAATATTTTCAATTTGAATATTTAATGTTTCATTTCTTCGCTCTGGTAATAAGGCAAAATCGCGGCGTTGAGTTCCGCCACTCAACACGCAATGCCTCAAATTCGGCGGAAAGTGGAGAACGGAAGTAAAACGGAGTGTCATAACACTAGGTTTCACTTCCTTTCCCTCTGCCTACCCTGCCTAGTGCGGGATACAGCGTGAAGCTGAAAAAAAAAATATTTGTTGAACTGATATTGGTAGGTACTTGGTAGTTAGTTAGTTCACTTAGTTTCAATTCAGTAGTTTCATTGCAGTTTGCGCATTTCTACGGATGCTCTAACCTTACGCCAGCGTAAACCCTAGGGTAATTATCGGATGGTTTAATGGGTATCCGCCTTACTTGGAGTTTAAAATTTCTGAATATTATTACTACATGAAATCAATGAAAATTCATTTCGTATAAAAATTACGTCGCTCTTAACTTATCGCTAATTTAAGAAAGTATCGCTAATAATACTCTTAATCTTCAATAAGTGTAGTTAATGTCGGATTTTGTTTAACAAGATATATACGAAATTCAATATAGAGTGTCTATGATATAAAATTATGTGGTTTTCATCTATATTAGTTAGTAGGCAGGGTAGGCTGAGGGTACCTAGGGTGGGATACCGTTCCCGTATACTTCCGTTTCCCACTTTTTGCCGAATTCTAAAAGAGTTACGTGTTATACGGAATTCGACACCGTGCATCAATATCTTGTGCCTCAATACCAAAGCGAGAAAATAAAAATATTACTCAGCTTCTCGCTGTACCCCGCACATAGCAGGCAGAGGTAACTTGGGAACCTAGTGTTAAGACACTCTGTTCCACTTCCGTTTCCCACTTTCCGCCGAATTTGAGGCAATGCGTTTTTCATTGAGACTTGTAGCTACATTTGTCACGTTCTCTCAGGGTGTCGTATAGATATCATAACTCAACAAAAAATATCACTCAAAATTTATCCTCTATTTCTTACAAAATGTTATGATGAATGTATTTTTAAAATGTTATTCCACAATTGGGAAAGAAAAATATTTATTTAAAAAATGTATTAAACATTTCTCGTTTACTTTGTAACTTTTAACTTCTACCTTTAAAGATTTAAACTTGTACCTCTTGGACGGATTCAAAAAGGCACAGGTTCAAATCCCGCTTCGTTCAAATGTATATACGTTTACTAAATAAGTACATATTAAAATCTAATCTCATTATACAAATAAGATAATTCCACAGCAACAAATATCTGTCTAACGCGAAATGGGTCATGGGCGGTCCAAAGCAGTTTAATTTTGACGTTTATTTGATTTTACGAAGTGACCCAAATGTTCTGAATGCTGCAACTATTTTATTAGTTCTGGCGTTTTATAGAGGTTGTACGTGATTTTTATTCATAAATTTAGGCAGTGGGAACTTGGAAACCTGAATATATATACATATATATATATATATATATATATATATATATATATATATATATATGTATATATATATATACATATATATGTATATATATATGTATATATATATATATATATATATATATATATATATATATATATATATATATATATATATATATATATATATATATATATATATATATATATATATATATATGTATATATATATATATATATATGTATATATATATATATATATATATATATATATATATATATGTGTATATATGTTAATATTTTAGCAATTTTAAATACAATATCTTTCTCGTTTCAAATTTTTATATTAGATATACAATCTTAACGTTTCATCTCGTAATTACAGAAGGTTCTTCTTCTTATATAATGTTATTGTATAATCACAATGTTTGCAAGTCTCTGTCGTATCTGTTTGAGTGAGCTGTATTTACGCGAGTTACGCATAATTAACACTTCCATGGTACGTACAAGGTCATCGGTAAAGTACATTGATTCACGTGCTTTATAGAGCCATTTAACTAGATTAGATTGTTCTCTACCCCCAAAGTTAAAAAAGGTGTTATTCGTTTATACTGTATGTTTGTTTGTGGCGCAGTAACTCCTGAATTAATGAACTCGATGATTCAAGGGCGGTTTTTTTTTTCAATTGATATTGCCTTGTTCATCGCGATGTTTCTTTCTTACCTATGTTTCTTAAAAAATATATTTGTAGTTTACGATCTACAAGAACGTTGCAAGGATGAGGTAGTGTTTTAGATTTTTTTTTTATTTGAGGCAGAGAGGCTAATGTGTCGACAAAGAGGCTAGTGTTGTACAGACGTCTCTCTATGTCGTTTGCTGTACTATCGGTTCACTCTTGAATGCTCCGTTAAATTTGTTAGTATCTATTGTTTTCAATACAAACAATCACTCGCAAGTGTCAATGGAATTCATAACCATAAGAATTACTTTTAACATTGTATTATCTAGAGTATGTTTATATGGTTACAGTAGGTATGTTCATACTGAGCGTATGATAAATGCTACTTATTAGATTTGTCTTTTAAAGTATTTATTATAAGATTATTAAAAAGCCAGTTGTGACCCATAAGCGTGCTTCTGTAATTCGTGTGTTCGAATCTGACTTGACTAAATTAAACATTAATATCATTTCCTCGCTGTGTTAACGAGGTAAAGTGCAGTCTTAATGGTTAGGTTCCCAGGTTCCTTTATTTACTGAACTAATTAGAGACTGAGAATTTAGATATATGTTCAAGGTAACTACCTAATAAAAATACCGTAATATTTAACTACCTTCGTTATCTATTGCAAACAAAATATTGTCTTAATAAGCAAGTATGTACAAGTAATGATTTATTACGAATTTCACGTATGAATGTTTTAACACAATGTACGCGCGAGTTGTTTTGAGTGCAGCATGCAACATCCGACATCTGACGTCAGTCTCTGAGCACTTGTATGCGCCCGATTATTATTATTTTCATTCGTCGTTAAATTATAAAAAGGATGCGGGAAAATACCATCAATGTTGATTAGAAATTTGGTGAACGGATTGTTATTTATATACTTGTAAGAGAGGGAGGGGGAGACCTCGGTTGACCTTCGAAAACATAGGATCTACTCTACTGAAACTGAGGACGGACTCGTGAAAAGTATGAGGATCCCGGAGAGCGTGTTTGATGACAGTGGACGAAGCGTGATTGCCGAGACCGTAGAGTTTGGCGCTCCGTTCTATCTGCCTACCCCGCTAGGGGTTATATGTTTTATGTTGAAATAGCTAAATATCCCCTACAACTTAAATCATCTCTTCTTGCTTTAGTTCTTAAAGCGTTTTTTCAATAAAAAGCTAAGAACAACCGCGATAGACAAGGCTTTTGTAAAAAAACTGAAATCGGCTCACTCAACATCAGCGGAAAGTAGTCTAAGTATCCTTATGGGTACGGAGTGTTTTACTCAGCTTCACGCTGTATCCCGCACGTGGCAGGGTAGCCAGAGGGAACTTGGGAACCTAGTGTTAAGACACTCTGTTCCACCTTCGTTCCCCACTTCATTCGGAGTGTTTTAACACTAAGCAATCGGGTTCTATTTTTCTACTCTGCCACCAGTTCGATGTTACCCTAACTATCGGCGTTATTCGTAGTACCTATATTTGAAAACATTTTTTAATAAGATTTACAATAAATACATTAAATGTTTGACCCAATTTTATAAGATATATTAATGTAAAACAAGCAAAGTAATTTAACTAATTTGTTGGAAGAATGCCAATTCTGATTAGAATTTATATTTTTTAAGAAAATTATTAATATTTTTATTCTGTATTATTTATCCATATTTTTATTCTCACACTGCTACCTGCATACAGCCCTACCTACCCTAGGTAGGGAGAACTAGGTGACCTTGTGTCAAGACACTCCGTTCTAATTAAGGCTGGTCTGTTCCCCGCTTTTCGTCCAATTCTTGGGCCATTGCATGTTGGCGAAACTCAACACCGAGCCTTGTCTCTCGTAATTTAGTTTTTTCTTGTTTTATTTTTATATAAACAAAATTATATATTATCTATGTTCATTCGATAACATCGATTTATAATCAGAGTCTGGCTGAAAATTCGATTCTTAACCCCAATTGCTTTCAAGTCTTAATTTAATTGAATTCGTCGAAATATCTCTTGACATACACCGAGGAACGCCACCGTGATGTGTTTGACTCGGAAACTTGCCAAATCTCGATTTTCACTTTGAAATAACTCTTCTCTAGTACCGTACCTTTAAAAGTTTATAATTTGCTATATTATTTGTTCATTATTCGTATTTAATTTTGTTTAGATGTTAAAGTCTTTAAATGTTTTAAATGTTATGGCTAATATAAGTTTTAATATAGTTTGAATTGTATTAGGATCTGTTGTGGCGTAGGAGCACAAGCATATGATTTTAAAACGAAAGGTCGTGGGTTCATCAGTCGAGGAAATGAAATATTTAATATTTTCATTCCTTTGCTTTCGGAAGCCTTGTACCTTGTAATATTTTCATTCCTTTGCTTTCGGAGCGTGGCGTGGAGTTCCGCCACTCAAACGCAATGCGATAAATTTTGCGAAAAGTGGGGAACAGAGCGGAGTGTATTAATTAAATAGGTTCCTAAGTTCCCTCTGCCTACCCTGTCATGTGCTGCATATAACGTTAAGCTACAAATTATTATTCTATTATTTTCAATGTGAATATAAGTGTACCTCATTGTTTTTTAAGTTTCTACGCTAAAACTACTCGAGCGATTATCTAGTAACTATGTTCACGTATTTTTAAAGGTGATAAATAGGAAAAGGATACTTGGCTCATAAGAAGATTTTTTGACATAAATATTTCTTAAAAACGTTCATAATTTTGTAAACTTTAAAGTGTTCAAATTCATATCTTATTGAGAATTGTTATAAAATCATATAATTCAAGCGGGCGAAGCCGCAAGTGTCCGCTAGTTTAATATATTATATATATACATATTTATATTACAATATGTATTATGTATTTCTATATAAATTCTCATTTTTTCTAAAAAAAGAAATTCATAAAGCAATAGAAGTTGTCAAGGTTATTTGTGTGACAAGATGTTTTTTTTTTGTTTAAACTATATACATATTTATGTACATAGGTACGTCCAGTACAAGTATGTAATCGTAACGGTAATATCAAAACATTAGCTCATATGCCAATGACCTGATTCGCCTCCTGACTTAGATTTGGCCGTGAATTTATACTGCTCTTGTATTTTTTTTTTGTTTTATAACCTAGCCTAAGATTTTACTCACTCTCAGCTTCACGCTGTATCCCGCACATGGTAGGGTAAGCAGAGAGAACTTGGGAACCTAGTGCTAAGACACTCCGTTCCACCTCCGTTCGCCACTTTCCGCCGAATTTGAAGCATCGCGTGTTGAGTGGCGGAACTCAATGCCGTGTTTTCTAAGATTTTGGTAATATTATTTTGAATTTCACACTCGCTGTATCACGCACATCGTATGGTAAGCAGAAGAAATCTAGGTACCTAGTGTTGACTCACTTTTCAATGTTAAAGTAATTCTATTTTCTCTCCCACTCTCTCTCTCTCTCTCTTCTGCTCGAGGAAAAAATATTTTTTATTTCCTCGCTCTGTTAAAAGGCCAAAGTACGGCGTTGAGATCCGAGACTCATCAAACAATGCCTCTAAATTCGGCAAAGTAACATGGAAGTGTCGTAACACTGACTCATGGAAGTGTCGTAACACTAGCTTCCCAGGTTCCCTAAAGTCTACCTCATTATGTGCAGAATACAGTATAAATAGACTATAGCTAACTATAGCAAAATGTTAACCAAATGTAATAACATTAGTATAACGATTCTTGATTCTTGATAGATGGATGTATTGTCATCTCAACAATAGTACAGGCGTCTGTAGTGGGCTGTGAAATCGGGTGTTACACACTAAGTTTAGCGTCAGGTACTTGTGAATCATACACGTTTTACATGATTTTACTCTTTACATGCTTGTCAAGTGCTACTTTCCGTTCTGTTGGTTGGATATATTTTCTAGGTTTTCTTTTTTGCAAACCCACTGAATGTACAGAGCGTTCTTTAATTGAGTTTGTTTATATAAGTGTGACATTGTCTTTTATTTATTTTTAACAATAATATTATCATTTATATAATTATTTGTTGTAAAGTCCAAGTTAGAGTAGAGTAGATTGTTATAGATGTCATTCAATATATATATATATATATATATATATATATATATATATATATATATATATATATATATATATATATATATATATATATATATATATATATATATATATATATATATATATATATATATATATATATATATATATATATATATATATATATATATATATATATATATATATATATATATATATATATATATATATATATATATATATATATATATATATATATATATATATATATATATATATATATATATATATATATATTATATATATATATATATATATATATATATATATATATATATATATATATATATATATATATATATATATATATATATAACACTGAACGTACAGAGCGTTCTTCGAGTTTGTTTATATAAGTGTGACATTGTCTATTATTTATTTTTAACAATAATATAATCATTTATATGTCTATTTGTTGTAAAGTCCAAGTTAGAGTAGAGTAGATTGTTATAGATGTCATTCAATATATATATATATATATATATATATATATATATATATATATATATATATATATATATATATATACATATATATTTATCTTTAAGTATCACGCTGTATCCCGCACATAAACAACAAGGGATCTGTTGAGAAGCAGGAGTCCGAGGCGCGTTTTATTTTTCAGAGCTAGAAAATGAAAATTTCCCATTTCACCAAGTTGAAATCGAACCAACAACTGTGGCTGTCAGTTTCACGAATATTAAAAGCTATCTAAACTAGATACTCTAGATATTAATATGTAATCTTATTTCCAATATATGACATACGATTCTCATTATAACTTGTGGTCTATACGTCCTGTACTAGAAATAGCCTTTTGTTGTGAAACGCAACCGCCGCGCCGCCATTGGTCACGTTCACTGTTTATTATATTATTTGTGCAAGTAAATGTTAATGCAACAGGTTCACATACAAAACTACTTAAAAAGCGTATAAAAATTTTGCGAACGAAGCGGGATTCGAACCCGCGCCTCTTGAAATCCGTTCAAGTGCTCTGACCAACTAAGCCATACGTTCGTGAACGGTGAAATTTAAGTTTAGTATTTTCTGTCCTAAGTGTGGAATAACACTTTAAAAAATAGTAAAAAAGGTTTATATACATTTGTAAATACAAATTGGTTAGAAGAATTGGTTTGCAGTTTAGTTAAGTAATCTTATAACCTAATTTAATGTAGCCACAATTGATTGTTGTTGCGCAGTGGCACAGTCAGGTTGTGGGTTCGATCCCCACTCGAGGAAATAAAATATTAATAATTAATGTTTCAAATAAAACGTTTTAATGTTACAAGGCAAAAACGCGGCGTTGAGTTCCACCACTCAACATGCAATGCCTCAAATACGGCGGAAAGTGGGGGACGGAACGTAGTGTCTTAACACTAGATTTCCAGTTCCCTTTGCCTACCCTGCCATGTGCGGGATACAGCGTGAAGCTGAAAAAAAAGAGAAAAAAAGTGAAGTAATTTGCAAGTAGTTAATGTCTACATCATACAGTCGTCCGTTTTATTGTTATTTATATATTAAGAGCTAGACCGGTATTTGAATCTAGGACAAGGAAATACTTTATTTACCATTCGATTTGGTCTGCTCGTTTTAATTTATGCAATTGATTGGCTATTATAGATTTCATTAGATATTAGATCAATATAAGTTCTATTTATTATTGTTTTATTTACATATTGACAAAAATGTATTTTTTCTAAATGTTCTTCACGCTGTATCCCGCACATGGCGGGATAGGCAGAGGGAACTTGAGAATTTAGTTTTAGGACAAACCTTTCCGTTCCCCACTTTCCGCCGAACTTTAGATATTGAGTGTTGAGTGACGGGACTCAACGCCGCGCTTTGCCTTAGCGAGCGAATAAATTTATATTATTTTTCATTTTTTTTTTTCATTTCTCAACTTTTACAGTCGCCCGCTTGTGACCCTGCGCCATGACCGACCTCTAGAAAATCAATATAAATAATATGATAAGAAAATAAATAATTCTACTATAAGCAAGATTAGACAAGAAAAAAATATGCTAGACATAAAATTCTTCACTTGTATATATCTATGTATATTATAGCAGCTGCTCTACCCTCCATATTGTAATACAAATATTCGCCCCTTGCAACTCAACTAGTCTAGGTACGTGTAACAGACGATATCAATTACACACGTTCCCCACTAGTTGTCTATGGGGATTTTGTTCTACGCCTGAATTGTCATAGTTGAGAATATCTTATGAGGCAAAGAAAGGTCTGTCGTGGTGCAGAGGCGGAAACGTGCGACTTTAACTGTAACAAGTTGTGTTTTCGATTCCGTTCAAATTAAAAAAAACACGCATTATTCGTGAAGCTTGTTGAGTGTCGAAACGAAACGCCACGTTTTTGCTTCGATATCAGAGCGAGAAAATGTAAATATTAAACTTATTTCCTCGGGCGGGAATAGAATCCACAACTTTTCGCATTTAAAGTCGCACGCTTGTGTCCCTCGGCCACGACTGGCAAAAGTAATAAGTCACCCAAGTTTATTAAATTTAACATAATGCATAGTTACGTAACATTTCGTGTCCACTTGACAGGCAGATTCTATACGTCAATTATTGTGATCTTCAGACCGTCACATTGCATGTAGTTAATCTGTATCTCATAATGGTTACTGTTTATTTTACTAGATAATATAATATTATGGTTTTATATATATATATATATATATATATATATATATATATATATATATATATATATATATATATATATATATATATATATATATATATATATATATATATATATGTATATATATATATATATATATATATATATATATATATATATATATATATATATATATATATATATATACATATATATTCAATAAATTTATTATATCACTCACTCAGCTTCACGCTGTATCCAGGACATGACAGGGTAGAGAGAGGGAACTTGGGAACCTAGTATTACGACAATCCGTTCCGTTCACCACTTTCCGCCGTATTTGCTTTTTGCATGGCGGAAGTCAACGTCGCGTCTTGGCTTTGTTATCCGACTGAAAAAATGAAAACGCTGAATATTTTAATTGAAAATATTAAATATTTCATTTCAACAAGTAAGGATCGAACCCACAACCGTATAGCATGTGAATTTAAACGCACATGTTAAAACAACCATATAGCATGTGAATTTAAATGAATAAAAATGTATAAAATCACATGCTTGTGCCCCTGCGCTATGACAGACCTTACCAGCCAGCCAGAGTATTATAATTGAGTCAAAATATTAAATATGTCATTTCATTGAATAGGGACCGAACCCTCTACCTGTCGCGTTAACAGTCACACGCTTTTTCTTAAATGTTATTGATTATTATGTAAGAGACACAGACAATTATATTAAATCTTTATATACACTCACTCACTCAGCTTCACGCTGTATCCCGCACACGGCAGGTTAGGCAGAAGGAACTTGGGAACCTAATGTTAAGACATTCCGTTCCCTACGTACAAACAAAGTCTTTGCATACAAAGTATATATTATCTTATGCTTATTTATAATAGATATGACGTGCCAGTCGCATTTAGATATATGACGTTAGCGCCATCATCATTTGTTAAATACTCTATTTATACTGCAAGGTTTTATATAAAGCGATCTTTCATTTTCTTAGTAAAGCTGGTTGAAAATTTTAAAATTTATAGACTTACAAGCAAGCAAAAATATTTTTTTAAATAAGCTTGATCAAAAAATTCTGTACTTCATATATACATATATACAAAGTGCTTGTGGCTCCAAAACTTTTAATCCGATTTTGATATAAGATTGCTAAAAATCTGCTATAGATTTCGATAAGAAAACCACACTTACAATAGGTTTTGGGGGAACGTAACGGAGTCTACCCTGCCATATGTGGGATACAACGTGAAGCTAAGTATGACTATGACAAAAGTGATTCATTAAATTTTCATCTTTTTGCGTCGGCGGTTAAAAATATAAAAAAAAAGATTAAAGTCTCTACGTTGATTCGAACCCCACAAAAATTGCCTGAAGAAGTCACAACTGTGCCACGACGGTGTTGTTATTACGTATTCGTAATGTAATATTTTATTGTAGATATTATGATCATATACGCATTTGTGTAATTGCATCGTTTCACGTCCATGTAGCAATT
Organism: Eueides isabella; assembly: GCA_019049475.1. Lineage (NCBI taxonomy): Eukaryota > Metazoa > Arthropoda > Insecta > Lepidoptera > Nymphalidae > Eueides > Eueides isabella. The sequence continues at coordinate 1,836,395 of CM032392.1, forward strand.
GAAGTTAACCAATTTGTATGTTGAGTTTATTACTTTTGCAACATTTGTTATAACTCGCTCGTTGGCAGTTTAATGTAATAGATAAATAATAGATTACTTCTACTAAACTCTACTTGCTTCTAGTAAATAGTCTAGTAGTCCCATTGTCGACTTCGCCTGCTTAAACCAGGGAACCCAGTGGTAATATATTCCGTTCCCCACTTTCTGCCCCATTCTGGAGACATTGCGTATTTAGCGGCGGAACTCAAAGAAGCCCATTTCCTTTTTACTAGAGAACGAAAAAGAAAAAGAGAGAATGAAAATATTAAATATTACTTTTCCTCGAGTGAGGATCGAACCCACAGCCTGTCGCATTTACAATTGCAAAGTTGTCTCAAATCAAGATAGATTCAGTCAAAATAAATAAAAAGAAAATTTTACTATACATATATAATATCAAATATACCTATATATTTTCTCTTCAAAGTAGGCGAGATTTCAAAACGGCATCGGCGGTAAACGGATACGCCGTCCAAATGACAGATACATGACAGCGAACACGTTACACCCGAGTATGCGACGAAACTCGCCACTCAGACCTACTTGGCTAATTAGATAATTGTCTTTTCACAATCACTTTTTTATTTTCACATTGATGACAATTGCAATTTTTTTAACAGCTACGTTTCAGTCCGACTCTAACCAGCTTTACGCTCTGTCCACCCACTTGGCGGGGTAGGTCAAGGGAAATTGGGAACCTAGTGTTACGACACTCCATTCTGTTCCCCGCTTTCCGCCGAACATTGCGTGTTGAGTGGCGTAACTCAACATCGCAAAGTTAAATTCTAAAGAAGACTATTGAATAGTCAATAGTGATACAGGTACTTACTTGTCAACCTTGTACAGAGGCGGGGCCGCTAAAGTTATATATAATATTTGCTCTTTGCTCTAGATAAGTAATGAAAACACTTTCTCGCTATACATTCGGCACATCTAACCAGTTTACAAGTATTTATTCATTTTTATGATTAACTTAAGTCTTCTGTACAAGCTTTCCCTTTAAGAATTTTTTTATGTTAGTTTATTTGATTATCTAAAATACTTTGTCAAAGTAGCATCTTAATTTCTTATTAATGTACCTATTCATCTATTTACCATTAATAAGTCGTAAACGATGGTTCTGGGTTTGATTCCTGGGTTTGATATTTTTTTTTTCTTTCGTTTTTTCGCGCGGCGTTAAATTCCGTTTCAATGAACAATGTCTCGAAACACTATTGATTCAGTATTATCCCAATCACTTGTATAATGAGTGTATTTGTTAATGTGTATATTTAAACATAAATATCAGTACTGTATATAGATACGCTTTGTTATGACCATGTATGTACACACAATATATTGTGTTACATAATATTATATTTCTGATATTGTGACAGACGCAGTTTTGTACTATTTTACTTACCATAGGCTAAATTGAACAATTTTTGTATCTTTAAATGTCACTTTGACTTATTTGAAGTTATTTTTAAAAGTAGTAAACAGCCACTCCGATATTCTATGTGGGTTAAAGTTAAAGGTGTTATAAGTTTGACCTGTATGTTTGTCTATGGCATCGTAGCTCTGGAATGACTAAGCCGATTTTAGTGGGATTTTTATATCTAAAGCCTTGTTCATCGCCATAGTAATAAAGTAAAGTAAATAATATTTCGAGATGAGGTATTTAGTGGTTTTTATTTCTGTTATGTTCATGCATAATATGTACTTTAGGACTTACATTACATGATCGGTAGTACCGTCTAATACCATTAAATCTTATCATTCTTCTCCTTTAGAATATGAATTCGGAATCTAAAATATCACTTTCATTTATTATGACTTCGATGAATAAATTGTTATAGTCAAAAGATTTATAATCATAAATTACTCGCGAGTAATTGACCATAAAAGGTGATTTGTTACACGAAACTGTTAAGTAATTGTGACGGTAATAAAAGTGAATTAGAATTTGTTACGCCTTTTGGTGTAGTGGTTCGCAAGTCTGTGTGATAGGTAGGTTACAGGTTCATTTCTAGGATGTGGCTTTCTTAGGTGACATAGTGTAAATGATATCTGGATGTCAATTTATGTTTTTGTCTGGAGATAATTCTGTGTCGAACGTTTCATTTGACAAGAAGTTGTTTTTTTTATAGTAAGTATGACGTTGGACAAAGCGAGCTTAGTGACGCTTCACTCTGCTCTGTATTTTAATGGACAGATGGATATCTCAAAATACCCTTTTAGTCGTGTCAATGTTTCGGCATATAAGGCAATTTAAAATTATGAAAGTTTTCTTTAATCAGAAATAATTGAAACTTTATTTGAGAAAATTGTAACAGACATGTTATTCCGTGGAGACTATACAAATGAAAGGAAATGTAGAAATAAAATAATATATAATGGAAGTAGTAGTGACGTGGGGAACGGAAGTGGAACGGAGTGTCTTAACACTAGGTTCCCGGGTTCCCTCTGCCTACCCTGCCTCGTGCGGGATACAGCGTGAAGCTAAGAAAAAAAAGAAGAAGAAATAAGGAAGTAGTAGTAGTAGAACTTCTTGTTTGGACATAATTATTAAAAAATGAAATTGGAATACGATTTGTAACATTACGCTTTTCATAACATATTCAAATTTTGAATTTTTAAAGAACTCATATATATAAGTAACATCCTCAGGTTCATGCTGTATCCCACACTTGACAGAATAATCAGAGGAAACCTAGTGTTAACACACTTTGTTCCGATCACCACTTACCGCTGAATTTAAAGGATGTTGTGTTAAGTGGCTTAGCTCAATGCTACGCTTTGTCTTGGTACCAGAGCGAAGCGAAATTAAATTAATATGTAAATATGAAGTAGTATGTCGTTTCCTTGAGTGGGTATCGAACCCACAACCTGTCGCTTTTAAAGTCACACCCTCAGACACCTGCGCCACGTCAGGCCTCAAAAGTTTACTCAGCTTCACGCTGTATTCTGCACATGGCAGGATAGTCAGAGGGAACTTGAGAACCTAGCGTTAAGACACTCCGTTCCACTTCAGTTTCCCACTTTCCGCGCCATAAATTTAAGTAGATTAATTTTCAATATTTCCAAATACTTTATTATTCGTAATTAATGTAGAAGTTTAATATAATATTTTTAACAATACCGTACGGTATATCCTGATCGTTTCCACAAATTTCCGGCGTACTTACAAAAACAGTGTTGGAGGATGTGTTTAATTATTAAATTAATGTTCGAAATCCTATTATTATAATGTTACAATGTTGCAACAGTGAAAATAGAGAACATGTTTATTTATTTTTTAATTTTAGTATATACTAGCGCGGCTTCGCCCGCTTGAATTACACCATTTTTTATTTTCAAATTCCTCGTTCTAATAATAATTTAAATTAATTTTCTGTTCTAATATTTTTGAACCGATTTAAATAAAAAAATAAAACAAAAACTAAATGTTTAGGGAAGATTACCAAAATAGTGACAACACAAAAATCTAATAAATAACTCTTTCAAAATACTTATATTTATTTTGTTTAAATTCAAATTAAGTAAAATATTATTGTTTACGGTCTCAGACGATTCTTTTGATTATTATTTTTATCTGGGCTATATTTTATCTGTTGTTTATCGAGAGTGGTTGGTATTTTTTATTGTTTTCAAAATAGAAAACGTTTTATCAGTACTGAATAACATATCACACTATAGAATATTGGTAAATAAGATGTATAGTTGAATATCGTAGATATAAAAAAGGAACAAAATTTTTTCAAGATATATTCGAGAATAAACAAAAAATACTGGTTTAAATAATTTTAATTAGAATTTTTGCAACTCATTTTTACTATTGTTATTATTTTGTAAGCAAAAGGACCTTTAGTTAAGTGTTAAGACACTCCGTTCCTTACTGTCCGTCGTATTTGAGACGTCGGCGTCGTGAATGCGGAAAGAAGAAGTGAAAATATTAAGTATCTTATTTCTTCGAATGGGAATCGAACCAACACGAACCTGTACTATTTGTTGTAAATATAATGTTCAGAAAACCTTACTTTGGGGCGGCAAGGACTAGTCGACCGTACTATGAAAAAAATGTGTAGAGAATTATAGGCTAGTGACTGAGTTCACGGTCCGAAGGAATGGCGAGCGGTCGATGACACAATATCGTGTTAGCATAATACATACATCGGATTACCTATTATATGTTATGGTGTTGGCTTTCCTTGTTGTTTTTTTTTTTAATTAGTGTCACACATCGTTCTTATATTGTAATAAGATAGTATGTTACGAAGAAATGTATTATTATTATTATATAAGTGGGCTCGGTAGTTATGAATTCGATTCCTGTGCTAGGTTAGTTATTTTGTTGGGAGATGGCTTTTTGGTTAGAACTTTGTAATTTCACGATTACTTGAAACAAATTTTACCGGTATAATCACGTATGTTGAAAATTGTACATATTTAAATCTCGACGTTTCAAACACTTTGCGGTATTTCGTGATTAAATTTGTTTCATTTAAAAAAATGACAATTTACCATAGTTTTGGCTATCTTGTACCGAAAAACTATCGTGCGATAAAAATTGTAAATGTATTGAACGTATAATAATGAAATTATAGTTTTACCTTCACGCTGTATACCGTATACAGCAGTTCCTACATTAATATTAAGATGTGTTCCCCTTTTCACTCAATTTTGGAGACATTGTCTGATAAACGGCGGAACTCAACGCTGATATCTTGTTACCAGATTGAGAAGGCCTTAACTTATAGTTATCTAAGAATAGGTGTATAATTATACAAAACTCCTTCTGAAGGTCACGAACACAAGTGTAGATGTAGAAAAGGATGTGGGCAATAAAAAGTGGACTTCGGTCTTACTTCACAAAGAAATAGCGACATTCCTCACGTGATTAAATAGATAATGGTCTCTATTTGCGAATTGTATTAAAATATTTATAGAGTTTTGATCAGATTCAAGTCTTAAATATAAAAAATATTACCTCATTATATTATATCAACAGTGTAATTAATGGTACTGAATAAAAAAAGATTAATGGATTTTTTTTAGCTTCACGCTGTATCCCGCACGAGGCAGGGTAGGCAGAGGGAACCCGGGAACCTAGTGTAAAGACACTCCGTTCCCCACTTTCCGCCGAATTCGAGGCATTGCGTGTTGGGTGTCGGAACTCAACGCCGCGCTTTTGCCTTGTCACCAGAGCGAAGAAATGAAACATTTAATATTCAAATTGAAAATATTAAATATTTCATTTCCTCGACTGGGGATCGAACCCAGAACCTGTCGGTTACAGTCACACTCTTGTGCCGCTGCGCCACGACAGGCCTCATTAATGGATAACTGTATTTAATAGCGACTTGCCCTCGGCTTTGTCCATTTAAATAACACTATTTTATTTACTAATTTCAACTTATTTTCCCGTTAAAAAATTAACATTCAGCATATTTCTTTACCGACGTCTTTCATAAATGCTGTTCTAATTTAGCCATCTGTTGGAAAGTCTTAATGTTTAATACACAAAAATCTTTCTTTTGAATCATTCTATCTATTGTAAAAACCACATCAAAATCCGTTGCGTACTTTTAAAGTTGTAAGCATACGTACATACGGGCCAAAGGGGATAAAATACTTTATTTTATATTGATATTCATTTATTGGACGCCCTCGTGGCGCTGGGGCGTATAAGCATGCGCATATTATTTTGGCAAAGTGCTTATACTCGTAGGAGTCGTAGGTCCTAAATTGATCTTTCGATATTCAAGATTTTCATATTGTTTTTGATGTTGAGAACAATTTTTGTGTGTTATTCAGTAACAAGAATGCCACAGATAGACGGACATGTCAAATTTATACTTACTTTTTGCGTCGAGATATATAAAAAATAACGACTCTAATAAACAAATGTATACGTCTCATTTAATTTACAACAATAATGTATGTATGTAAAACAAAGTAAGTAATTCCACATAGTTTAGGCCTACAAAGATTGTAAACATTTCTATTCAGTGCAAGTAGCGAGTAACCAGTTCTGACCTCCGCTAGAATGTGATCTATCATCCCGACGACCTTGCAGTCACAATGTTAGAGCAGCTTTGGATATCACGAGAATGTTAGAATATTAATTACAATTGTGATTCAGATGGGAAAGTATAATTATTATATAAATACTATGAGTTTTATTTTCGCTTAGTGTTAATATTGACTATATTAGTTCCCTTATTTGGTGAGACAAAGCGTGGCGTTGAGTTCCGCCACGCAAAACACAATGTCACTGTTCTGTTCTATTGGTTCTAGCGTTTTGATCCATTTTTTTCACTAAACTCAATTTCACATTGTATATAGAAATATAAATTCAAAATTTTAAAAATCAATATACAATAATTAAATTTTTATGTCAAAAATGCCTTACATCTTTTAGACGAGAGCTATGTTGTTTTCAAACTGATGGACCAATTTCTATCTAACATAGTTAAAAATTACAAGGAACCTTATTTATTTAAAAAAAAAAAAACCGATCGAAAGCTTTTCATCGGTTACAGAGCTACAGTGCCATAGACAAACAGACATATCAAACTTAGAACACTCTTATTTTGACACAAAATTAGCGTAAAATATTTATATAAGTCACTCATCGGCTATCATTATAAAAAAAAAACATATATCCCGAAAAAAACAAATATCCCGTAAAAAAACATGTATCCCGCACGAGGCAGGGTAGGCAGAGGGAACCCGGGAACCTAGTGTTAAGACACTCCGTTCCACTTTCCGCCGAATTTGAGGCATTGCGTGTTGAGTGGCGGAACTCAACGCCGCGCTTTGCCTTAGTACCATGCTACTTCTTTTTACCGCTCTTATGTCATTCACCCTATCTCGGTTTGGTTCAAGGCACATTAATACTATGACCGTGGTGTGAATTGAATGCTAATGCAGATTATTATAATGACATCATTATTATTATAAACATTCCTACTTATGTTATACGGTTTTTAATATTGTTTTTGTCTCGTTGTTCGTCTTGTGTTGGGTAGGGGTAGTGGCAGATTATTTCGTTCTCTACTTTTCTTAGTAACTAGTACCTACTCAGTAATGTATACGAGAAGAGAACCTACCCAAAGTGCTTACCCTATTTATTGAAGACTGTAGAAATATTTAAAACAGCGTTGCGCTACGGCGTTGGATTTCGCCACTGACTCTGCAATCACTAAATATCAGAACAGAGTGTCTTTACACTAAGTTACCAATTTCTCTTTATTTTGCCTATAATATTATATTTTATAAAAAAAAATATTTACATATACATACATTGAAATTTGGAAAGTTAAAATAAGTGTGTTATCAAGTTTCTCTGCATCTTTTTTAAAAAAAGGTAATAAAAATCTCTAACACTTATTTAAATGTAGCTGTAGGTATATAAATATGTATCTATTAATTTTGTTTTCTTTTTTTTTAATATAAAAAATAATATAAGGAAAGTTGGAAAAAGAAGTGTTAAAATAGGAACGGCACATCTTAACACAGGCACAGGTTTCCCATGTGCCCTCTGCCTAACTTGTTATACGACTTGAACAATTTCTAATACAAATTATTAAAGTTCAAACTAATTTTGATCACAGAAAGAAGTTAGGGATATAATTTGTACGTTTTGTCCAACCAATAGCCATTTTAAAATTATTAAGTTCTACGAAAGATACTAAAAAAAAAGCTGTATTTGAATTTTTAATTTAAAAAAAATATATGCCAAAAATATATACTTATTAATATATTTTTTTTAACTTCACGCTGTATCCCGCACGAGGCAGGGTAGGCAGAGGGAACCCGGGAACCTAGTGTTAAGACATTCCATCCCACTTCCTTTCTCCACTTTCCTCCGAAATTGAGGCATTGCCTGTTGAGTGGCGGAACTCAACCGCGCGCTTTGCCTTATTACCAGAGCGAAGAAATGAAACATTAAATATTTAAATTGAAAATATTAAATATTTCATTTCCTCTACTGGGGATCGAACCCAGAACCTGTCGGTTACAGTCACACGCTTGGGCCGCTGCGCCACGACAGGCCTCATAATATAGAAAATATATGTTTAAAATATAATAAAATAATAAACCAAAATATAATATATTAATATTTACAATTTCCCGCTATATACATATGTCCTACTTTGTTCATAAAAAAAATCTATCACCAATGTCAATTTAAACAAGTTATCTTATGCAAATGAAAGATACGTAATTGCGTCAAACACCATTATGTTAAGTGGGTGTGACAAGTGTCTCCAGTTTCAGCAAGTGTCTCGCATTTCGTAACACGTAGCCATATATGTGGGTATAATCGTATAATTTCAGGTGTTCAGCAGGAATTAGGGTTGTTTATCCTAAGAATTTGACCAAAAATATATTATAATGTTATATATAAATATATAATTAATGGATAAAAAAGTATGATTCTCTTTAATATTTTTTATGGATTTTGTATATGCCATATAAAATAGATGACGGACGATACGTCATAAAGATAAGATGATGTCGCAAGTTGACATAAAACTAATAAATACGAAATAAAAGGAGGAAAATAAAATAATAAATAAAAAAAGCTTAAAAAGGAAAGTGGGGGACGGAAATGTCTAAATGAAAAAGGAGTATTTTGACTGACTAGGTTCCCAGGTTCCCTCTGCCTACTCCACTAGAAAAAGCGAAAAATATATAACTTTAATAGTAGTTTGACCCAACCTTGTTATTGGTTGCGTTCATTGAAATCTGTTAAATGAACCTTACGAAATACGCAAAAGGCCATAGCCATAACAACATGGGCTTGTCAGCATTGTACCTTTTCGGTCCCATCATCTAAACGAATTCCATTCACTTTAGGTCATAATATTGAAATAATTTGCATTATGTATTTGTGTAATGATTATTATTTCTAAATATTAAGGCTCGTAATATTCGTGGCATCGTTTTGATAACAAGGCGATCTGCGGCGTTGAATTCCGCCACTTAACACAACCGGAAACTAAGTACTCATTTATCTAAAGGAAAATAATAGAATAATTTGATTTATTTATTATTATTATAATAACGATTTTCGTTCCCGACAGCCCTAATTAAATAAATGATCTGCTAATTTTGCTACTACTCACTTTACACACGCGTGGGTGTAATTAATTCATGACTGTTTTGCTCGTTGCCTACTAGAGTAGCACGTATGAAAGTGACATGTTCTTTTAAGGCGTTGTTTGTGTTAGATCTTGATATATATAGAGATTACTACAATTCTACGTTTCCTTGAATATTGTTGTACAAAGAATAGATTATAGTAGTATTGTATAGATGATTTTTATAAGTTTTCCATGACGTTATAACATCGCTGTTGGTAGCTATTTGATCTGGTACTGTGTTTGTTGGCTTAAATGTGTGTGTTATGAGGGGACAAAAATATATATTATTAAACGGAAAATTATTTAGGTTACTTTAAATTTACTTTTTTGAGTTATATTAATGAACTAATAAGTCAAGTAGGAGCACAATGATTATAAAAAAATTTAACTGAAATTTGAGAAAAAGCAAGTGTTTCGGCAGAAGAAGCAAAAGCAAGTGTTTCGGCATTACTGTTCCTTATATTCCACCATATTGAGTGGCGAAACTCAACGTCTTATTTACTTCATTTATATATGTTATATTCATAAATTATATTTTTTTTTTCAGTTTCTCCAGAACTTGGGCAAAGTGGATCGGACGTCAGACGACATATTCGAAGACCACCTCCAGAACTTCAACCGACAGCATCAGCAGGCGACACGGTTGCAAAAGGAATTTAACAATTATATACGATGCATACGAGGTACGTTGTAGTATAAATATGTTTATTAAACTATTAATATTAAGCATAGTTTTGGTACAGGGATCTCCTCTCGTCTAGTAAGGAGGCATTAAATACGCAATACCCCAAAAATTCGGCAGAAAATGGGGAGCGGAAGTGCAACAATGGGAAAGGAATATCTTAACACTAGGTCCCAAGTTCCTCATCCCCACACTTGCTATGAGCAGAAAACAACGTATAGTTTAAAAAAATGTGCTGTGATTGTCATGTTGCCACTTCTTCCGAAAGTTCACGGTGTTGCCCAAAATTTAGATTAATTAATGACGTGAATCGTTTAAGCTAATTTAAATGAATTGTCAACAATCTGAAGTCAAAGTAACGAGGATAATTATAATTAACACGTTTTGATTCAATAACAAAATTACTGGACGTTGTTTATTTATATTGTTTTGGTGATCATGATTGTTTTATTTCGTTTTATAGTTAATACTAGCGAGCACTCACGACTTCGTCTGCTTAAACTTGTTATTGTATTATGAAAAAAAATATATATAAAATAAAATCTTCACATTAATTGTAGCCCATATGTTATCTCTCTCTCAGCTTCACGCTGTATCCCGCACGATGCAGGGTAGGCAGAGGGAACTCGGGAACCTAGTGTAAAGACACTCCGTTCCACTTCTATTCCCCACTTTCCGCCGAATTTGAGGCATTGCGTGTTGAGTGGCGGAACTTAACGCCGCGCTTAGCCTTATTACCAGAGCGAAGAAATGAAACATTAAATATTTAAATTGATAATATTAAATATTTCATTTCCACGACTGGGGATCGCACCCAGAACCTGTCGGTTACAGTCACACTCTTGTGCCGCTGCGCCACGACATGTGTTATTTTGATGTATAAGTTATGTTACTGAAAAGTTTCATCTAAATCCGACCAGTAGTTTGTGCTTGAAAGTGGAACGACAATCCATCCTCACCTATAATAGTACGATTCCTTGTTAAAACAGTTATATGTTAAATTATATATTAACTGCAGAAAAATATCGTGTACTTATCTTTCTTTAAATTATTTATTAATTCTCTAACTTCTCTTCTTCTATATCGTTTAAATACGCAATAAATTAAACCCATCGTCTTGACAAGAAAACAAATGTTATCAACAAATATATAAAGAAACTTAGTGACAAATCACTCCGTTCTTTACCTTACTTAAAAATATTCCACTTCAAACTTTTCAGCCGTACAAACAGCATCAAAATCCCTAATGGAGGCGATCACAGAAGTGTACGAGAGCAGTTGGTCGGGCCACGATCTGTTGTACGTACAAGCGCAAAGCATGGAGATGCTGTGGCAGGACTTCTCTCACAAACTCGGCGACCAAGTGCTTATACCTATTAACACGTATACTAATCAGTTTCCTGAAGTTCGGGTAAGTTATGTTGAAAATGTTATTTTGATAGGTTGTGGATTCTGATTGGAGGAAATTAGTATTATTTTTTTTCGCTTTGGCAACGAAGCATGGCGCGACGTTGAGTTCCGTCGAAGGAATTAAACACCTCAACACACAGGTAGCGTCTACATGTACATATTGCGCCTCTCTTAACTTAATAAATTTCTGGACGCATTACATGTTGAATGGAAAACTTAATGAAAATAATATTATTTTGTTTTTTTTTTTAATTTTAATAATTATTTATCTCAGCTTCATCATTTGCTGTATATTGCACGTAGCATACTAGGCAGAGGGAACTTGTTAGGACACTATACGTTCCGTTCCCCACTTAATAGAAATTATTTAACGTTATATTTATATTAATTTCAGAAAAAAGTTGAGAAACGTGGCAGAAAGTTAGTGGACTACGACAGTCAGAGGCATAGTTTTCAAAATTTGCAAGCCAACGCTGCCAAGAGAAGGGACGACGTTAAGGTTAGTTATATCGTATTATAAGTGTACCTATATTAAATAATACTGACCCTAGTTGACGCCAGCGGCTTCGCCCGCTTTAACTGCATAATGATTACCTGAACGGTCTGCTTGATATCGTATTTTATTAAAAAAATCCTTTTTAAACATATATTGACAAAAAATGTTTCAATCATTCAATTAAAACATTTATTTATAGAAATTTTGCATTTCACAACATTGTTTAAAATGGTAACACTTTTTTATTTATCTACGTATGGTAATAGTTGCAATAACCACGTCATTAAATGCCATCAACAACATTTTTTGTAGCATTATAAAATATTATATACATAGAAGTATATTCCATATGCCAATATCTTGTATTATGATATAAGAAACATCTTAGATTTTCACGATTATTACATATCAATTAAACTCTTTTAATCGGATTGAAAAGAAAAGAATAATACTTATTTACAAAACGTATAAAAATTTTGACGTAACAGCATTTGAACTAGCGCCTTTTGGAATTTGTCCAAGGGACGTCCTAGAATGAATGTATCTACAATATTAGTTTGTGTATATATTACCTGCAATTTCCAGATTACCAAAGGCCGTGAACAGCTAGAGGAGGCGAAGCGTACATACGAAGTACTAAATTCAGAGTTACACGACGAGCTGCCAGCTCTGTACGACTCGCGCGTGCTGTTTTACGTCAATAATCTGCAAACGTTGTTCTCTGCTGAGCAACTGTTCCATTCTGAGAGTTCTAAGGTATGGATTTTTCTAAAGCTTTTTCCTATTCCTGTTAAAGTAAATAATATTTTAAGATGAAATGTTTAATATGAACGGTTTTCCTCTAAACAGGTGTTCGCGGAGCTCGAGGCGATAACGGACAAGCTGGCGATGGAGAGTCAGCGCGGCTCCTACAAGAAGCCCGCCAGCGCGCACAACGGCAGCGCCACGCCGGCGCCCGCCTCGCCCGCCTCGCCCGCCGCGCCCGCCTCGCCCGTGCAGGCCGCTACTCTGCAAAGTGAGGATTTTGATACATTTTGATACATTTTGATGGATTTTAATGGATTTTAATAGATTTTTGTGTTAGCTAAAACTAATGTTGTTTGGATTTTGGTTGCATTGAATGTTTAATACTGTATTTTGCCCACGATAGATATATAAAAGAATAAAATATGTTGAAAGTAATAATGCTGATATTATATGTTTATATATATATATATATATATATATATATATATATATATATATATATATATATATATATATATATATATATATATATATATATGTATATATATATATATATATATATATATATATATATATATATATATATATATATATATATATATATATATATTGCAACTTGATACTTATATTATATGTAACTGTGTAAATATGGGTTTTTTTAATGCAACCAAAATTTTTGTATTGACTTTTGGATTCTATGGCTTCAAATGTAATGACTATTGAATTTGAATGTCTATGTGTGTATGTGCGTGTGTTTGTTTATGTTTGCATGTGTGAGTGTATGTTTTTGTTTTTTATAGTTTTAATGTATGAGAAGTTGAAAGATATAAAAAGAATCCATTATTTTAAATTCAATTATTATTTATGAAAATCACATTGATAAATGTTTATTTTTTTTGGTTAATAAGATGTGATTTTAAAAAACAAAAAGGCAGATAATAATAACATCGTTTTATATTATTAATAAAATTAGGTAAAATGGAATACAGTGGAAAATATATTTTGAATGTGTTATGTATTTGTGATATTATTTAACCATCCATGATATGCATCTGAGTATTTTCAGTTTTTTTTTATTATTATTTTTTCCCTAACTAATAATATACTAATTATTGAAATTGTTGTTCACTTTATGAATAATTGCGATATTGCCATGTGTAAAAACGTTTAAATATCGATGTCATATAATCTGTAAAACATTTCATATTTTATTTATTTTTTTATAAATATATACTACTATATATCAAATATGGCAACGTCTCAATTAAAGAAAAGAAAAAAAAATATTATAAATAAAGTGAATAACAATAAAATGTTTTGCAAATGCATGCATACGTGTATGTACATGTGTGTGTATGTGTATGTGTGTGTGCGCGCTTGTAGCCCCGCCCCCCGCGCCGCGCTCGCCCGCGCTCAACGGGGACGCCGCGCCCGACGCGCCGCCCGACACGCCGCCCCGCGAGCGCGAGCGCGAGAGGGAGAGGGAGAGAGAGGCGGACGCCGCGAGCGAGCGGGACGGAGACGACGCCGAGAGGAAGGTGGAGGAGCTGTACGATATACCTGTTGGTAAGTTGCTGTAAGCGAGGATATACAGGTAGTTTCCATTGTCTATAGTATGTAGATATTTTTTTTTGTGTTTTAGTAATTGGGCGCTAGAGTTAATCTTGTAGGCTTTAAATTTTATGTTTATCCGAGGTGTGATACTCAAAAGTCAGTCCCAAATGTTTACTTTACATGGCATACATTAAAATTTTGTTCATGTTGCCCTTCAATGTATATTAAATATTCCTTAAACTATGTTATCCGTATTTCCCCACCTTACTCATTTATTTATAAGCAAAACTATCCTCAAAACCATACGGCATATTTTCATTAATTAAATATTAAAAAATATATTACAAAAAGTGAGTCTTTTTATATGTGTAAACGTAGTGTAAATATAAAATAGCTAGTTCGTAGTAAGTAGGCATTAGACAATCCTGCAGGGTCGACGGAAAACGCGGAAAAACTCAACAATAATGTGGAAGAGAAGAAAGAGGAGCCCGAGAAAGAGAAGGAAAGTGAGAAGGAGAAGGAAAAGCAAATAGAGAACCACGTGGAGAAGAAAGAGACGGACAATCAAGTGAAGAACGAAGAAGTATATGATATACCTGTTGGTGAGTTATTTGTGTAGAGGTACATACATACATATATATGTATATATGTGATTATTATATATTATTAAATGGTTTTTGTAATATATATATATATATATATATATATATATATATATATATATATATATATATATATATATATATATATATATATATATATATATATATATATATACTTATATATATATATATATATATATATATATATATATATATATATATATATATATATATATATATATATATATATATATATATATATATATATATATATATATATATATATATATATATATATATATATATATATATATATATATATATATATATATATATATATATATATATATATATATATATATATATATATATATATATATATATATATATATTAGGTAGTACTTTAATGGTGAAGGATTTGGTCTTACTAATTAAAATAGATTATGAATGTAAAAATAAAATTTGATTGCTGAACCGATTTAAATAAAACTTTGCAGTAATATAGCTTATACGTTAGAATAACACATAAACTATAATTTATATGAAAATATTAGCAATTTTTGTTTATCTGTTTATAGATATTGAATATGATAAATCATCATAAATATTTATTACTTGTTATTCATGTATATACAACATTATTCATATTAACAAAATGACACCATTTTTTAATATACACACATTTCAAAAATATTTTATACATTTTTTAGTCAATTTTTTTTTTAATAAAATTTACAAAAGAATCACTCCGTCTCTTACAGCCTCAATAGTTGATATATTTTATGTTTACTGTCGGAACTCAACGCCGCGCTTTTTCTTCCTACCAAAGAAAGAAAATATTTTCATTTCCTTGCTCAAAGTTTCTCCGAGTCAAAATTTAACTGTCAGCCCTCCCTTTTACACGCATACGTTGTATGTTAATTTTGTTCATATATATACATATTAAAAAGACTTTTCTGTCTGTATTATAATTCTTACTTGTGTAATATTTTTATTATCTGCATTTTTATTATTTATCTATATATTATATTTTATTATATATTATATTATTGTAAATCTGTTTGCAGGCGCCGGTATCTTTTTGTGTAAATATTTTGAATGGCTTGACGCATTTAGCTTGGCTTCTTTAGTGTTTTTTATATTAACTTTTATAATTTCAGTCTTTATTGCGAAGTTTTATAGTTTGTAAATGTAACATAGATAATTTATGTGCGAGTGACAATGTATATATATATATATATATATATATATATATATATATATATATATATATATATATATATATATATATATATATATATATATATATATATATATATTATATTACATCTGATGTCATGACATGATTTAAATATTTTTTATGATATTTTACTTTTAACTAGGGACCACCAAGTCCCCTCTAAGTCCCCAAGCCTACTCTGTCATGTGCGGGATACAGCGTGAAGCTGAGAAAGAATTACATACAAAACACTTACTAAATACATAATAAAAAACAAAATTACAAAATTTAAGAGACCATGGCATTAAATATTAAAAATAGTGATGTGTCAACTATGGTTCTAATTATGGACAAAATGGATTGTAACTATGGATTTTATATAAATATAGCGGTACACATTGGGACCAGGTGTGGTACATGGGAAAGGATGTGTGACTGTAAGTCCGTTAGTTTGTAAGTTTTCATTAAGGTAAGAAAACATCCTTAAGGAAATGGAATATTTTTATATTTTCAATTCCTCGTTGAGTTATGGAGACAAAGCACGGCGTTGAATTCCGCCGCCAAGTAGCAGCGTGTTTCGCAGCTAGGTACTAGATAAAGTCGGTAACGGGGTCGTTGTGGTCGCGCAGGGGCGACGCTGGGCGGGCTGCCGGCGGGCGCGCTGTACCGCGTGCGCGCCACCTACCGCTACGCGCGCGAGGACAGCGACGAGCTGTCCTTCGACGTGGGGGACGTCATCCGCGTCGTGGAGTACGACGACCCCAACGAACAGGTGCGCCACCACCACCACCACCACCACCACTCATACTTACTGCCGACCTACATTCCTAATTCAATGCTATTAACTTAAGATCAACATTCTCATTTCACCTATATATATATATATATATATATATATATATATATATATATATATATATATATATATATATATATATATATATATATATATATATATATATATATATATATATATATATATATAATATATATATATATATATATATATATATATATATATATATATATATATATATATATATATATATATATATATATATATATATATATATATATATATATATATATATATATATATATATATATATATATATATATATATATATATATATATATATATATATATATACGCTACTATTGTGGGTTCAATTCTCATTTTCGAATTGATTTCCCCGGTTATGGTACCAAAGACAAATCGCGGCGTTTAATTTCGCCGCTCAACAACACCGTCCGCCCCAAATTTCAAGGTGTAAACTTTGAAATTTGTGGCGGAAAGTAGGCAACACTAGCTTCCCGCTGCCAAACCTGCTTTCATCATATTAAAAAAAAATTAAAAGCCCCTTTAACTGACTGATCCTTAAATGATTGTGTTCTCAATAAATATTTTCTAACAAACCAGGAGGAAGGCTGGCTAATGGGTATAAAGGAATCGACCAACGAAAAAGGAATGTTCCCCGCCAACTTCACGCGGCCGATATGAGGCGCGCTATACCCGATATAGCGCCCGCCTCCATTACGTACATGACGATTTATAAATGCAAATTAACTAACCCAAAGATATATTCATATTTATTATTGTTAATCTAAACATCTATTTAAATAATTAACTTCTTATATATGGACATTTTGATATTAAATTCTTAATTGTTGTTTAATTATCGTTTTTCTAATACAGATTAAAATTATATATCCTATAGATGTCTTTGTCTATGCTAATAATATTAAAAAAAAAAATGTATTTAAAAATCGTTATGTATCTCCAAAGTATAACATCTCGACTCAATATAACAATGCGTATTGTTCATTATTTTTAGTTTAGTTGTTGAGCCTTATTAGATATATATTATTTATTGTCTGTTCTGTATTACAACGAACACGCCCCTTGCGTTCATATTAATTTTCATATATGGCAACATTATTTTGACATAACTTTTGATTATCTGTTTGAATTGTCAAACACATATCGTGGACATGTGTATTTTATTTATTGTGTAATTTTTTGAGAATTTTTTAAAATTGTCCTAATTAAATGACTCAAATTGCTCATTCGTGTTTAAATATTGTAGATTTTAGACGAAAGTGACCTTACAATGTATCGATTGATATATCAAAAAGAAAATTTAATCTTCCAAAAGTTTAACTTTTTAAATATTTAATTATATTTATGTACTAAATAAGAAACAAATAAACAATTTGTATAACATAATATATTTGATATTTATATTGAAATTGAGATTATGTAAGATTTTTTATATATATATTTAATATATTATTTAAATACAATTTTGCATTTTATTTGCTTGATTGAATATGTCGGGTTGCATTTTGAATTGTTTTATTTTATTATTTTATACATACTATGTATAATATATATGTACCATATAATATAAATATATGTAGTTAATATGTCAATTCGAACAAAATGGTTTAAACACATTTAATTTCACGGTAAAATCCCATAAATATGTCTGTTTACCAATAATCTAGTTTTAATGTACATAAATGATTTTTTATTGTTGACCCTTTTATTGTTAAAATTATTTTAACATAGCGAGTAATTTTATAATACACATTGTATTTTATGTGTAAACTGGCTTTGTTGAGGATGTATTTATTTAATTTCCTTTTCAATTATTTTAGCAAACTGAACACTAATATTTATCAAAAATGCTTATCTAACAAAAAAAACTATTGATCCCTTGTTTTGTTTTTCTATCTATTATAGTTTAAAATATATTTACAATATTAGACAATAAAACGTAATGTGTTTAACAAATTGTAAATTATATAAAATCAATATATTGACATATTATTATATTGTAATAATGATGTATGCGAAAATATTTAAACGAGTGTCAAAAATGGTGCTTTTTTATTGTGTATCTGTATATACATAATCATTTTCACATATATACCACGTTTAGTGATAAGATGAGCTGGTTAATGTTATTATTAACTGAATGTAATCAGAATATTCATTTCTTTTTTGTTAATTTATATGTATTTTTTTTTTAATTAAACATTGTAAACGTTTTGCAATTGTAACAGTTTTAATAGAAGTGTGAAAGTTCTTAAAGCAATATGAAGTAAAAAGCCATAAGACCATGTTTCTTGGACTACTTGGTCAAGTTAATAAAAACAAATAAAATGACTGATGTTAAAATGTAGGAATTGAATATGTAAATCGTTTGGGTTGTGGCTTTTTTCATCAGCAGTGCCATGGAAGGTCCATAATAGATGATAATTTATAAGTTTGTTAAGATTTGTACAGTTTTTACAACTGCAAATAAAATGTTTCTGACAAAATAGCTGGATTTTATTACTTTTGTCTTCGTCCTGTATAAATTATTATTTAATTAAAAAAATAACAAAATTAAATTATTTTTTATATAAATATATAATGTTCGTTCGTTATATACATATTTCTCTATTTTATATTTTTATTCTATGAACTAATAGTTGACAAGTATTGAACAAATAGATCATATTGATTATTGTATCAAAACAATGGTATTTAAAGCTACTCGTGTTAAAGAAAACAGAATTATTTATTTTATATGAATATTTGCGCTGTTATTACGTTAAGGTAAAATTAAATATTGTTTTCTATTATAACAATATAAGCGATAATATTACTCATAGAAATAATCGCTACTGTTTACTTTAGTATTCTAGAAATTACCTAATAGGTAAATTACGTAATTCGTTTTTAACAAAAATAATTTAATAAAACCATTTGAATATCAATATTAATTATATTTTTTTAATCTGTATGACAGTTCAGTGTCAAATGTCAATGTCACCGTTCAAGTTCAAGATATTTCGCGACCAGTTGAAAGTTATTTGTTTTGATTTCGAGTCAATATTAATGCTAATATACATGATTGCAGTCCAATTGCATTTTTATAAATTATAAACGTTTATTTGTGCATCATTGCGCAGCGTCCAGCGGCACCGGAGATAATCGATTTACCTTCAGGTTCGATGACCCTTTGATATTTTGCAATTCGTTTTCTAGTTATTGTGAATACAGGTGTCGGGATTTTTTGAAAATTAATTTTACCTGTAATTTTATTTTAATATATACTTGTTGTGTAAAATACCTTCATAGTTTTTCTTTTCCAAACTGCATTAGGCATTAGTGTTTACTGATAGATATTATTTTGTATCAACATAAACACCTGAGGTAACGTAGATGCTATGTTCTTTTATTGTAGCATTCATAAAATGTTATAACAAGAATGAAGTCTGCATAGAAAACCAATTTCAACTATTTTCAGATATCTCAATATACGATAAAATACGTAAGTAGGAAATGTCTTTGTTTATTAGTATTCGGCTTTACGTTGTTTTGGTCGTAGAAAGAGATATGCCTTTAAAATCCTGTACGTTCCTGTAGTAATATTATAATTCAATCAACATTTATCACATTTTTATATAGTTTTTTACATTTTTAATGTGGCGTATATTATTAATTAAAATTATTGAGTTTTAGTTTTGGTTGTGTCATTTTTTGTTTCTATCATTTATATTCTCATTATTCAGACAGGATGGACTGCTGTGTCATGGATCAACAGAAATTCGTAAGTATTTATTTCGTATATATTTTTCGTATATAAGTAAGTTTTTTATGATGCGTTTTGCTATACTTTGAATAAATCTGTATCTGATCGATATTTATTATTTATATACTCAAATTCAGTTTTCATTAATATATTTCGGTAACCTTTCCTCAACAATTAGTGTTTGCTTTGTTTTTTAAAACGGTTAATAAATAAAAAAGTACTTGTTACAAAATTTTTATTCAATGGCAGAAATTTATGTTTTAAATGAATTTTAAATTAATAGGTATTGTCTTAAAAGTGATCATGTTATAATAACATGATCACTTTTATTATATTTCATTTCTTCGCTCTGGTAATAAGGCAAAAGCGCGGCGTTGAGTTCCGCCACTTAACACGGAATGCCTCAAATTCGGCGGAAAGTGGGGAACGAAAGTGGAACGGAGTGTCTTAACACTAGGTTCCCGGGTTCCCTCTGCCTACCCTGCCTCGTACGGGATACAGCGTGAAGTTGAAAAAGAAATATGATGCATTCTAAGCAGTGTATGTAACTACAATTATAACGTAATATAGTCTTTTGATATTGTATCCGTTCATTAGAATGGATACAATATCAAAAGACTGGCAATTCGAATCAGTAGTTCCTAAAATATGCGTGTTCAACGAAACTATTTTTTTTTACGACATTACGCACTTTTTGTGATAGAAATATGTTTACGGTGCGTTAAATTAAAATATTTTATTAATTACATAACAAAATGATGTTACTTTTCGCTATTATGATATGTAATGTATAGCAAAGTAAATATATAAAATTCTATCAATCAAACAACTTAACGATTTATTTCTTACTTACAATTTTTGAATAATAAATGTAAAATGTTCTGGACCATATCCCATATTTCGCTATAAAAGTTGCAATACAAGTTTTTAACAATTATTTCGATTTTTATGATTTAGATTTCGTTCGAATCAGATAGGCAAGTCAAATTGTAGCCATGTTGCCATCCCCTCAGTATGATAAAGGTGAAAAATCTCAAAGTTACATAGCCTTTACTTAAATACACAAATACCGCAACCTACTTCATTTTTAGTGTTCAACTGGACTCGTTGATTATCATATAGTTTTCCCCTTCACATGAACATTGAAAATATTTTTGTTTGTTAAAATAAGCAGAAAGTAATGGGGACTGATTATAAATGTTTTTGATTATGTAAAAGTATAATAAACCGGTTTTCTTCAGCTTCACCTGTATCCTGCACGTAACAGTGTAGACATACCTACATAATATAGTGTTAAGACACTCTTTCCTTTCCAGTTTTCTCACTAAACAAAAGAAAATGGATTAATATATGAAAATTTGTATTTTTTTAAAAAATATTTTGAAATTTCGAGTTTGATCGTCTTTAATGAATCTCTTATAATCAAATACAGAACAGCCGATATGTCGAGTAGTCGCCTTGAATTCTTTCTACTTTTTTCGCATTATTCGCTCGGGAAGAAGGTGATCAAAAGTTAGACAAAACTTGTAATCAGAAATTAAAACCTGTGACTCGCTGACAGTACTTTATTTTATATTAAATTCTGTTAACAAAAGTCTAGATTTTAAACAAAAAGAAACGACGTACAAAATAATTTCCTTTGTGATTTTTAATTAATTTATTATTTAGCCCTGGCAACAGAAATGGTGTTATAAGTTTGACGTGTCCGTCTGTCTGTGGCACCGTAGCTCCGAAAATGTATCATTGAAATAATAAGATAAGTTGAATAGTCAAATTCGGGGAACGGAGTGTCTTAACGATAGGTTCCCAAGTTCCCTCTGTCTACCCCGCACAGCAACCAGTGTCTACAACGTGAAGCTGAGTGAGTGACAAGTAGTTGGCCAGTCTTAACTATGCAACCCTATTCGACTTCAGCTACTTTAGCCATTTTATAAACTTGAAAAGAAATTCTGAAATTTTCTAATAGGTTCAAATAATAACGTCGAACCTCATTTTAGAGCATTTGAGAATCCGAAATATTTGTCAAAGAATATTTGATGAATAGATGTTTGAAATTGTTTTGATGTACACGATAAAATATTTGAAGCCCTCTAACACTTACACCTAAAATATTTACTATGGAAGAAATATAATTTCTTTTGTCTTTACTTTAACGTTAAAGATGCCTCATTGCTTTATAAAAAAAATGTTTTTACATGCGGAATGATAGAACTGAACTAACTGCCCTTTTATATAAATGCCTATAAAACTGATGAAATAACGTTTTTTTACTGTTTTCTCAAACTATCCGTATATTATTACAAATTATATTAAAGAAGGGGTGAAGTCTACGTTGCGGAATTTTGTTTTGGGAAATAGCGTTAGCCTTGCGTTAAGAGCCGGACAAAATAAATATTGAAATAATCAGTATTTAATTTCTGATACCTCTCGTAGCTGAGGGCACAAGCATACGGCTATAAACGTGACATTTGTGGCTTCCATCATCAATTGAATTATTTAATATTTTTATTTCTCCCCTCTAGTAAAAGGCAAAGAGCGGCGTTGAGTTTCGTCACTCAAAACTTCCGTTCGCGCGGAATGTGAAGTACGCACTAGCAGAACTTATTATATATTAAATATTCATTTCTTCGTTTGGGAATCGTAGCTTAACGTGTCGCGTTTGAAACGCTTTTCGGGCACAACCACTATGAACACATCACTATTATAACACATATTTAATTATTCTCATATTAAAATAATTAGCAAAACAATTAATTATCTGCAGCCGGTAAAGTGAACTCACTTTGACATTCGATTAAAAATTTAAGGTACGCCGCAACACTATAGGCTGCACTGAGGTTAGTCTTTGCCACGACATCAACAAGACAGCTCGTGACAGCTGTGGCGCGGGTCATCTTTACCGCGGGTTTTGTTAAATAATATAAACTTTAATATCTATGTGTTGGAAATTATATCAGCTTTAAATCAGAGAATTTTGATGTAAGTTTGAAAATTATTATTCATTACTAGCTACCCACACGCGGCTTCGCCTGTTTGAATAACACTATTTTATTTAATTACAATTATTTTCTTGTTCTAATAAAATTGTCACTTATGTCAAATTAAATACTAAATTTCTTAAACAATTACTAAATGTTAAGGATAGATTGAGTTAATATAACAGTGAAAACGGCAATTAAATTGCACAGACAAAGAGATAAACATTACTATTTTGGGCCTTTTAGATAAACATTACTATTTTGTTCTTTTTTTAAAATATGTTTTATGTATGGACAGCGATCAGTTACAGATTTATTATATGTAGTAGTGTTGTTTTCTTCTACAAAATGTCTAAAATGTAAAAGTCAAGAATCCTATGATTTTTATGGAAGCTGGTGTGAGTGAAAAAATATTTAAGAATATTTATAAACACTTCTTTATTTGATTTTTCAATTAAAGGAAGGAAGACAGAAGGAACCAGGGAACATATTGTTAAGACTCGTACCATTTCCAACTCTCCGCCAAATTTGTGGCATTGCGTGTTGAATACATTGTTTGTGAAAACAAAATTTGTAAAAATTATGTATTTTTTTAATTTTATTACTCATACTCAGCTTCACGCTGTATCTCGCACGAGGCAGGGTAGGCAGAAGGAACCCGGGAACCTAGCGTAAAGACACTCCGTTCCACTTCTGTTCCCCACTTATTTTATTACTCGATTTTAATCGATCATATTGTTAACATAGAAAACCAGGCATTAACAATATTAATACTAGAATAATACTTTTGTATTAAGTGTATTGCCTGAGGCCTGTCGTGGCAGGGCTACCAACGTGTGACTGTAAAAGCGACAGGTTGTGGGTTCGATCCCCGCTCCCAATGTTTCAAATTAAATATGTAATGTCTTCATTTCTTCACTCTGATGACTAGGCAAAGTGTAGCGTTGAGTTCCCTGAATGCCTCGAATTCGGTGAAAAATGGGGAACGAAACGGAGTGTCTTAACACTAGGTTCCCAAGTTCCCTCTGCCTACCCTGCCTTGTGCGGGGGATGCAACGTAAAGCTATTTCAATAAATAAAATCTTAAGTTGCAACGATCACAACCTTGAACGATATCATCCTATACCATTGTATAGGATGATATCGTTCAAGGTTGTGATCGTTGGTAAGGCTTCTAACCGATTATATATAAACATATAAAGTAAACTTAGCCTATAGGTTACATTATTTTACTTTTCTATAGATATTTAATATGTTAATAAAAATGGAAATTTATAAGTGCGTTTTGCATTAACGGTAAATCTTTGCTGTCCTTGTATCGGCCCTCTTCTGCCCCTTCTAAACAATTTGAGAAAGATACACTTTGATATATATACATTTCTTTATAATTAAGAATTTAATAACCTGCCGTAGCGCCGATGCACAGGCGTGCGACTGAAAACGCCATCAACGATAGGTTGTGGGTTCGATTCCCCCTAGAAGATATGAAATATCGAATATTCTTATTTATTCGCTCTGGTAACAAGGCCAAGCATGGCGTTCATTTATGCCACTTTACAGCTCAAATCGGCGAAAAGCGGGAAACACAACGGAGTGTCTTTGACATTAGATTCCCAAATTTCTTATGCCTTCCCTGTGAAGCTGAATTCAATAAACACGTATATAAAATCAAATACTATTTAACTAATTGTTTAGCGATAATGGTTTTAATAATGAGAAATAAGATTTAGATTTTTTTTTTACTTTATACCCTTTTTTATATTTGATATTTTATTACTTTCTTTCTTAGCTTCACGCTGTATCCCGCACGAGGCAGGGTTGGCAGAGTTCCACTTGCATTTCCCACTTTCCGCCGAATTTGAGGCATTGCGTGTTGAGTGGCGGAACTCAACGCCGCGCTTTGCCTTATTACCAGAGCGAAGAAATGAAACATTAAATATTTAAATTCTAAATATTAAATATTTTATTTCCTCGACTTGGGATCGAACCCAGAACCTGTCGATTACAGTCACACGCTTGTGCCGCTGCGATACGACAGGCCTCAAATGATATTTTATTAATAGCTAAGATTTACTGTTAATAGCGCTACATACCCACCTATCAATAAATTTGTTGTCAAAGATATTACAAATATTATATGTTACTTTAAACAACAAATATGTACAGTAAGCTGTGTTTGTTTCGTACGGATATTATGTTCGTACACTTTAGCCGACGTCGACAAGCGCAGAAACATTAAGTATCTATTTGGATTTTAATTAAAAATATTACAAATTTCCCAACTTTCCTGTGCCTACCCTGCCATGTGCGGGATACAGCTTGAAGCTAAAATATTATAATTTGCGTCATAGACAAAACAGTTAAAATTCATATAAACATACCTTTATAAACCGTATCGTAGCGTTTTTCTCCTTAGGGGCCTACACAGCTAGTTTTACAACCCCTGACGCAGAAAGAGCGGTATTATATGTTTAACGTGTCTCTCTGTCTGTGGCACCATAGCTCTTAAATTATTCGTTTTTTTGTGCGGTGTTTTCATCATCGAATTTGAGGCATAGCGTGTTTCGTGGTGGAACTCAACGCCGCGCTTTGCCTTGTTACCAGAGCGAAATAAAATATCCAATGTTAAATATTCCATTTCCTAGTGTGGTTATCGAACCCACCACCTGTCGAATTACAGTCGTACGCTTGTTCGTCCTCATTCGCCATGATAGGCCTCGTATTTTATCTTAGTAAAATAATCCACCGCGTTGTGATTCGCTCGCCAAGTTTCCAAATTTAAGCCTAAGTAGAATAACGGGGTGTCCCCATTCCTTTTATGCGCTAATCTTTATTCGTAAGTAGAATAACTATGTAACCGATCACTGTCTGTACTTAGAAGATATATTTAGGTAAATCTTATACGTAACATTAGGGTACGTTTGTTAATGTAATGGGATCCAAAATACGATTTTTTGATTTTTTTTTTGCATATACATATATGTCTGTGCGTTTGTTCACGCTAACCTCAAAAATGCAAACTAGATGTAAATGCATTTTTCACTATTATGTTTTGGCAACCGACCAACATTTAGTATTTATTTTATTTTAAATAGGTTACATCACATTTGTCGTAAACGCTTTGAAATATTAAGTTCGACAAAATTGCTACAACATTTTTATTCGTTTTGCTGAAATTATAATTTTTAATGTATAAATATTGTCTTAAAAGTGATAATGTTATTAGAACAAGAAAATAGTTCAAATTAGTATAGAAAATAATGTAATTTACGCAGTATGGACATACAGGCGATAGCGTATATCGCTAGTATCGCCGTAGTGAAGGTGAAAAACAAGTTCAATCTTTGAACATAAATAAATAATATTTGACCAACACTAAAGCAGTACTAAAAGACTTTTTTGTTCTGTTCTCTCTCTTCTGCTTAATTTGAATTATTGTGTGTTAAATGGCGTAACTCATCGCCGCATTCAAATACAGTGAACATTTAAATTATTTAATTTACTTAAGTGGGAATCGAATACACTACCTGCAGCGTTTACGATAGGCCTTAAAAATGACATAAAAAATATAATAGACTTTCGAATACAATGTGTAGTAACGTATTGTACCATAACATTGCAATATGGCTGTTACAGAATATGCAATCATCTCCCAATGATCGTAGCGAGAGTGAGTGTACGTAGAGGAAACAGCCATTGATAAAAAGCCTGCTCTCCAAGTGCACTTGAAATACACTTACAGTTAAAGTTTTGTGCTTTTGTTACGTGAAACAAAATATTTGGTGGTTAAATTTATTGCTCTCAAATGTTCCTTAGCAAAAAGCAAATTTTGATTGTACATTGATATACAATGTCTCTCAGTTAATAATATATCCTTCTGGTATTACAAAAGTGTTAAATGATAGTAAAATTATTACGATTATATATTATTAATTTATTATATTTTTTATACCAATGTATAAGCTATATTATGACAGTTTCATATATGTTTGTTTAGTAGAATAAAGCACATCCCTATTGTATTTAGATGATGTTTTCAATTTACAACAATTTGACAGACGGCATATATATATATATATATATATATATATATATATATATATATATATATATATATATATATATATATATATATATATATATATAGATATATATATATATATATATATATATATTTATATATATATATATATATATATATATATATATATATATATATATATATATATATATATATACATATACATACATATATAATGCGTAAATAATACTCGTAAACCGACTCGAATGGGATTAATGTCGCATTTATAAATACCTACTATAACAATGTAATTACCTACCTACTATAACATTGTATTCGTTCAGTTTATAAGCTTACAGCTAGTGCAGTGGTAGGTTTAATTAATCCGTTTTATTTTATGGAACGATTAAATTAACTATTATTGGCTTAAGCTGTCTTAGGCCAATGCGAATATTTTATTCAATAGTTCGTTTTTAGTATCTATTACATGTTTCATCCAGGAGGCCTAGCATGACGGAAGAGCACAAACGTGTGATCGTAAACAACAAGTTGTGGGTTCGAGCTCTGGCAAAGCGCGGCGTTGAGATTCGCCACTCAACACGCAATGCCTCAAATTCGGCGGAAAGTTTGGATCGGAAAGGAGCGTCTTAATACTAGATTTCCAAGTTCTCTCTGCCTACGCTAGCATGTGCAGGATAGCGTAAAGCAGTAAAAACAATGCTATACATATAACGCTTTATTATATTTATATGCTTGTCGATCCTTAAGTTTCAATATCAATGATAGCGAAGTAACTTTAAGTAAACTTAAAATAATGAAGGAGTTTTTTTCCTTTTAAATGAGCTTACAATGATAAAAGTTTGTCAATGATATAACTTTTACATATTTTAACACAAACCACAACAAAGGCAGGGAAGATTTATATTTCATTTATGCTGACTTAAACAGTTGCGAAACAGAATACCTACTTTGGAATTGTTACAAAGTTAGGAAAACATAAACATAGGTTATTACACAATATATATGATTTCATACATGCATATATACATATACACACACACACACACATATAATAAATAAAATAAAAATAAAAATAAAAAAAAATAAAAAATAAAAAAATAAAAATAAAAAAAATAAAAAAATAAAAAATAAAAAAAAATAAAAAAAAAATAAAAAAAAATAAATAAAAAAGCCTTTTATTTCTTGAAAAATAAAAATAAAAGATATATCTCTAAACAATTAAAGTACAGTAGATGTATGTCTAAAAAATACTTTTCATATATACAACATTTATTATTGTATTATTTTCTAAACTAAAATATTTATAAGTAAATGCTTAACTAATTTGTATTTTCAAGAACCCCTCCACGGGTAAAGGCCTCCTCCAAAGAATTCCATTTGTTACGATCTTTTGCTACTGTCAGCCAATTTGAGCCAGCAGTCCTGCAAATATCGTCTTCCCATCTCGCGCACGGCCTTCCTCTGTATCGTTTGCCATGTGGACCCTTCCAGTTCATTATTCTGGAAGTCCAGCGGTCATCCTGAAGTCGTGCGATGTGACCAGCCCCACTTCCACTTTAGTTTTTGAGCATGTTGCAGAGCGTTAGTAGCTTTTGTTATGGAATTTATCTTTGTATGTCTAACTTTATGGATTTTCCTTAAATTAAGCATACTACGTTCCATAACTCTTTGGCAGGAAATGATCTTATTTCTGGCCTTTAGGGTAAATTTCCAAGTCTGTGAAGCGTATGTTAAACATGGAAGGAGACATGAATGCATGACTTTCGTCTTTAATTGTATTTTCATATTACTTTTGAATATTTCTTTCAAGCTCCAGTACCTGTTCCATGTGCTCTGAACTCGTCTCTCTATTTCCAGGTCATTACTGTTTCTATTGAAACCTATTTGTTTGCCTAAGTATATATATAGGTCCGTATAATCAAGTGGTTGTTTATCGACACAGATTTGTTCCCTTGTGCTATTAGTCATAACCATAGTTTTAGCTAAATTCATCTCTAGGCCTACCAGTTTACTAGCTGTGTATAGTGAATTAATCATTATTTGCAAATCTGAGCTTTTTTCTGCTAGCAATACTAGGTCATCAGCAAACCGCAAGTGACTAAGGTAGTTGTTGTATATTTATATTCCAGATGTTTTCCAGTCTATTTTGTTTATAATTGATTCCAATACTGCAATAAATAATTTAGAAGAAAGTGGGTCACCTTGTCTTACTCCTCTTTTGGTGGGAAAGCTAGGTCCAATTGAATCTAATTTGACTCTACACGAGCTGTTATCGTAGATGTTCTTTATTACCTGGATGTACTCTTTCCCTACTCCTTGAGCTGTCAGGGATTCCCAAATGCTTGTGTGTGATATAGTGTCGAATGCTTTTTTGTAGTCAATAAATATTATGTAGATGGGTCTCTGATACTCTTGATATTTTTCGATTATTTGTTCTAATGTGTGGATATGATCGATTGTGGAATAACCTTTTCTGAAACCAGCTTGTTCTATAGGTTGATGGTTTTCCAATGTAGTGCTAAGTCTTTCATTTATTATTGTAGAAAACAGTTTATATAGAGCTGGTAGCAAGCTTATTGGTCGGTAGTTTCCAATATCATTTGGGTCACCTTTTTTGTATAATAGGATAATTTCCGACTCTGACCATTGCAAGGGTGTAGTGCCAGTTTTCAGTATAAGGTTAAACAAGTGAGTTAATGGTGTAGCTAAAATTTTATCTGCCAATTTAAAAGCTTCGTTTGTAATTCTGTCAGAACCAGGGCTTTTGTCTAGTTTTAATTTTTTTATTGCATTTATAATTTCAAATTCCTCGATTAATTTGACTTCATTAACACTATTTTCATAGACATCGGACATACTTGTTGTAAATTGGTCATTGTAAAGGTTTTTATAGAACTCTGTAGCAATATTTATGATATCATTTCGGTTATACATCATTTTTCCTTCTCTTTTCAGGCCCTCGATCCATGTTTTATTTGAACTTAGTTCCTTGAAAGCTTTCTTCGTGCCACCGGTCTGTATAATGTGTTTTTTTTAGTGTGTTTTCTCTATACTTGGAGTAATCTAATTTTATATTCTTACTTATGAGTTTGTATAGTGCACATAGTGCTTTCTTCATAGGCCGTGTTTTATTTTTTGTTTTCTGCAATATTTGTCTTCTGGTCATAAGTATTTTTGTTTGTTCGGATATTATGCATTGTTTATTAGATATATTACATGCCTTTGCGCTTTGCAAGCTGTGTTTTATTACATCCATTAATTTATTGTGGAAGAGTTGTACGGACTCAATTTTAGGAGAGCTCATAATGGGTTTTAATTGACATGATAGAGTGTTCTTATATTCATTAATTTCTTTTTCACTCTTCAATGAACTTATCTGAGATGTAGTATACTTGGCTCTACTGTTCTTTTTCTTTTTTAACATTATTGTTGCTCTCAGTGGCCTATGGTCTGATGGAAAATCTAGGTTAATAGTCTCCATATTTGTGGCAATTGAAGGTTTATTTGTCAATATGAAATCTATTTCATTTTTATGTTGATCATTTGGTGATTTCCATGTCCATTTTCGCTTTAGTTTTTTCTGAAAAAATGTATTTAAAATAGCCAATTTATTTTGAGTAGCAAAATCAATTAGATTTTGGCCTCTATTATTTCTTTTTCCGTATCCATATTTACCCATAATATAGCATTCTGATGGTTTTGGTAGGCCAATCTTTGCATTGAAATCGCCCATAATTATTAAGTTTTTGTATGCCATTTCCATAGCTTTATAGAGTGTATTGTAAAAAATATTGATTTCTTTCTCATCTGATGCTTCAGTTGGTGCATAGGCTTGGATTAAGGTTATTTTGTACTCCTGAAAATTCATGTTTAATACAGCGACTCTTTCATTGATTCCATAAAAGCTTTCTATGTTTTCTTTTAATAATTTATTGATGATAAAGCCGACTCCGTATTGGCCTGGTGTTTCTCCTATATAGCAAAATATAATATTTTCATATTCTTCTATTTTTGTTCCAAGGCGCCTAATTTCTGATAAACCAATGATATCAAACTTTATGTGTTTCATTGCTTCCTGTAGTTCTATTAGTTTTGTATGTGATGATAGTGTTCTTACATTGTATGTTATAATATAAAGAGGGTTTCTTACTTTTTTTGTGTCAACATAGGGCAGAGCAATATTTTCCTTTGGAGGGTTATGGTCATTTTCTTCCTCGGTGACCAACCGTCTTGGAAGAAGTGTATCAAGTGTTACTTGTTTTTTTTTGTATATTATGCGTGTGAGAGGGGCGCCATAGTTGCTAAATTTTATTATTTTTGTTTTCTTGTTGCTTTGACAAGTTATTTTGATTCTTTGTGGTTAAGAAGTTAAGTATTCCCGGTTTCAAAGCTCCCTCTGATAGACTAGATGTTCTCCTTATTGGTGTCTGCGTTTTATTTTTCTTGTTGGCTTGTATTGTTTTTTCATCTCGGGAGGTAGAGGGTATATATTCTGGAGATTGAGACATCATTCGTTTATTGGTGTTTGTGTTTTTCGTATTTTTGTCCAGTATTATAAGTTTGTCGTACTTGATAGTTGCAAATTTTCCTTTCTCCCTTTCACTTTTTAATTGTCTTTGTAGTTCTTTTCTTTTTACTAAAATGTTTTGTGGGTAATCTTCTTGTATATAATATCCAGTATTTTTTAGCACATTTCCCTGTTTGAGTATCTCAATTTTGATACCGAGTGTAGAGAAGGTCGCAGTTATCGGTCGAGGTCTTTCTCCTTTTTTTCCTATCCTTTTTACCACCTGTATGTCCCTACGCTCAAGCTCTAGAGAAAAGTATTGTTTTATAAAGTCGGTTAAATTGTTTTCCAAACTTGAATAGGATGTTTCGCTTTCTTTTAGTCCAAAAAGACAATGTTTTTTGCCTTGACTGTTTTTCTAAATAGTAAAGTCGTTTTTCTTGGTTGTCTAATTTTATTTTAAGGTTGTCGTATTTTTCTTCCAGTATTTTAAACTTTTCTTCTAACATACTATTTATATTATGTGTTACTTGTTCCGTGACTTTTTCGCCACTTTTTAAGATGGTAGTTTTTTGTTCATCAAGTTTTTTTTGAATGTTACGGAGCGTGTTCAAAACTTCTTCCATGTTAAGCTAATAAATGTATACGTTTTCTTTGTTTTGATCCCAAATTTTATAATATTAATTGTTAATTATTAATTATTAAATTAAAAAATAAAATAGAAAATTCCAGAAATATCGGTAAGATTTGATCTCAGGCTGATAGTTTAAAGTAAACAGTCGATGCCACTAGACCAATTAGTCTGTGACGACACAGTACGTAATAAGCAATATGTTATGCACTTTATGTTAACTGTTGTTTGTAGACAGTTTGTTTAATAATTTACAATACAGCTCCATCTATCGGTAACACATTGCACTACACTGTTGCATCAGGCCTGTATCGATATACGTTAACACCGTTGCCGTTTAGATGATTTGAATAAGTTCAAATTAGTTTATTATCGTATCTTGCTTATCGTTCGTCACTGATTGTACGAAAAGTTCTTGAACCATCAGAGATTTGTACAAAAACACTATATTAGTCTCAAAATTAATAAATAAGATTGAATCCGCACACTAAAACGATTTAGGGAAAATTGTTCATAACTTTTATAATAGTGCACTGATTGCTGAGATAACACTAACACCAAATATTCACAATGTATAGAACTGATTTTAGATAAATAGACACTGATAACTGAACTTAATTTAATATTTAAATAAGTAATCACCGGAGCTATTGTTTATGCGGCAAGAGCGCCATCTGTCCTCCTCCTCCACACACATATATATATATATATATATATATATATATATATATATATATATATATATATATATATATATATATATATATATATATATATATATATATATATACATATATATATATATATATATATGTATATATATATATATATATATATATATATATATATATATATATATATATATATATATATATATATATATATATATATATATATATATATATATATATATATATATATATATATATATATATATATATATATATATATATATATATATATATATATATATATATATATATATATATAACTCGTAAACTCTCTTATATCTGAGCAGTAGCAGTTTTTTTTTTTTTATTTATAAAATATTGGAACTAAATTCCGCAAATAACCCACATAATAAATAAAAAAACAATGTTATTTTGATTTTGTATGCGTAAAAATGTAGAGATGTAATTCAAAAAACACCTTCCAAGGCACTAAATAAAGCAATAAAATTAAAATTTTAAATAACATTTTTTTAATGATTCATAATATTCAAAGTTTACGATTGACAAAGAACTAGTGACCGACCGAAACTGATTTTTCAGCCGAAACCGAAACCGAAACCGTACTTTCGGCCTCGCTCTTAGTTTCGGCCGAAACCGAAACCGAAACCGAAAGTTACTTAAACATAATTAAAATTTCTATTGCATATTGAAATCTAGTATATGTTAATGTTCTTGCATATTCTATTGAGACAGATAGTTAAATAGAGCTAAATGAAACAAAAATGATGATTTAAGCAACGCAAACGCCCAATATCATGAAAATAGATATGTCATTTTGTATTTAATGAATATTCAACTATACATATTATAGTTTATTGCAAATTAAAAACAGAATTCAAAGATTAAGAAAAAAAAACCAATAATAATTCGAAAAATTTAAAGATATTTATTTATAATTTTTCACCTAATAATTATTATTATTATTATACGAACTAGTCGGGTGGTGCTGCCGAGGCCGATGCCGATCGGGGCGCGCACGATAATTGACAAAAACTCGAGTTTCGGCGCGGCCGAAAGTTTCGGCTATTTTATGGCCGAAACCGAAACTATGGCCGAAACTGGAATTCTTGGCCGAAACTGGCCGAAACCGAAACCGAAACCGAACTTTCGGTCGGTCACTACAAAGAACGTTACTAATTTTACCTTGATAACCTAATCGTTAAACTAACCTTACTAATCATTTATTATAGTTAACTTGAATCTGAGATAAAACGTTGGATACTGTTTTGATATAAGATAGAATCAAATAACAACTTGCTGTAAACTAGAACTGAGCACAAAAGCTTAGACAGCTCGTGATTTAATTTCTAAACTATAAATTTATAGTTTAACAACTAAATATTAATTTTGAATAATATATATATATATATATATATATATATATATATATATATATATATATATATATATGTATATATATATATATATATATATATATATATATATATATATATATATATATATATATATATATATATATATATATATATAGCAGTATAGGCAGAGGGAACATGGGAACCTAATGTTTCCCCACTTTTGTCTTCTTATCAAAGCGCGACAAATATATATTTCATTTCTCTCTAGATCTATCTAGTGGGGATTGAACTCACAACATATTGCGTTTACAGTCGCTTACGTGTGCCCCTTACGCCACGACAAGTCTAAAAAAATATAATTCCTCCACTTAATCTATGAACAAATTATCATTTCTTTTTATCACAGATCTGTTTATCATTTCTTTTATCTTTAATTAAATCATACTTTAATTCAACTGTAAGATTACTCTAGTTACAGTTAAGTCATTGCTTTTAACTGTACTTACAAGCTCATATTTTCAATAAGTATTTTATTTTTTTGTGATATAGAAACTGTATGAGTCCAATTTTTTCTACACCATCCAAAACATATTCTAGATGAATTCATTGTAGAAGAGAAATATATATAAAAAGTATATATAATATTTTAAAAATATAAGGATCGTAAGGAATCAATATTCGACCAATTTCAAAGGCAATTTACGATGCTATAACAGCCAATAGCAGGAAGCACCAAAGTGCCAATAACTCTTTCAATAAATTGAACGTTATATAGGTGGTTGAACTGTTGTTGCCTAGGATTACTTGCATGTTATATGAATATCTTTTACGCGCTTACTAAGCGCTATGTTTTTATAAATTTTGGTCTAGAATCAATTTTGTTTTTGCTGTACTTTATGTACACAATAGGTATATAATTTTTGATACCTAATATTCTTCACGCTGTATCCCGCACGAGGCAGGGTAGGTAAAGGGAACCAGGCAGGTAGTTTAAAGTAAACAGTCGATGCCACTAGACCAATTAGTCTGTGACGACACAGTACGTAATAAGCAATATGTTATGCACTTTATGTTAACTGTTATTTGTAGACAGTTTGTTTAATAATTTACAATACAGCTCCATCTATCGGTAACACATTGCACTACACTGTTGCATCAGGCCTGTATCGATATACGTTAACACCGTTGCCGTTTAGATGATTTGAATAAGTTCAAATTAGTTTATTATCGTATCTTGCTTATCGTTCGTCACTGATTGTACGAAAAGTTCTTGAACCATCAGAGATTTGTACAAAAACACTATATTAGTCTCAAAATTAATAAATAAGATTGAATCCGCACACTAAAACGATTTAGGGAAAATTGTTCATAACTTTTATAATAGTGCACTGATTGCTGAGATAACACTAACACCAAATATTCACAATGTATAGAACTGATTTTAGATAAATAGATACTGATAACTGAACTTAATTTAATATTTAAATAAGTAATCACCGGAGCTATTGTTTATGCGGCAAGAGCGCCATCTGTCCTCCTCCTCCACACACATATATATATATATATATATATATATATATATATATATATATATATATATATATATATATATATATATATATATATATATATATATATATATATATATATATATATATATGTATATATGTGTATATATATATATGTATATATGTATATATATATATATGTATATATATATATATATATATATATATATATATATATATATATATATATATATATATATATATATATATATATATATATATATATATATACATATATATATATATATATATATATATATATATATATATATATAACTCGTAAACTCTCTTATATCTGAGCAGTAGCAGTTTTTTTTTTTTTATTTATAAAATATTGGAACTAAATTCCGCAAATAACCCACATAATAAATAAAAAAACAATGTTATTTTGATTTTGTATGCGTAAAAATGTAGAGATGTAATTCAAAAAACACCTTCCAAGGCACTAAATAAAGCAATAAAATTAAAATTTTAAATAACATTTTTTTAATGATTCATAATATTCAAAGTTTACGATTGACAAAGAACTAGTGACCGACCGAAACTGATTTTTCAGCCGAAACCGAAACCGAAACCGTACTTTCGGCCTCGCTCTTAGTTTCGGCCGAAACCGAAACCGAAACCGAAAGTTACTTAAACATAATTAAAATTTCTATTGCATATTGAAATCTAGTATATGTTAATGTTCTTGCATATTCTATTGAGACAGATAGTTAAATAGAGCTAAATGAAACAAAAATGATGATTTAAGCAACGCAAACGCCCAATATCATGAAAATAGATATGTCATTTTGTATTTAATGAATATTCAACTATACATATTATAGTTTATTGCAAATTAAAAACAGAATTCAAAGATTAAGAAAAAAAAACCAATAATAATTCGAAAAATTTAAAGATATTTATTTATAATTTTTCACCTAATAATTATTATTATTATTATACGAACTAGTCGGGTGGTGCTGCCGAGGCCGATGCCGATCGGGGCGCGCACGATAATTGACAAAAACTCGAGTTTCGGCGCGGCCGAAAGTTTCGGCTATTTTATGGCCGAAACCGAAACTATGGCCGAAACTGGAATTCTTGGCCGAAACTGGCCGAAACCGAAACCGAAACCGAACTTTCGGTCGGTCACTACAAAGAACGTTACTAATTTTACCTTGATAACTTAATCGTTAAACTAACCTTACTAATCATTTATTATAGTTAACTTGAATCTGAGATAAAACGTTGGATACTGTTTTGATATAAGATAGAATCAAATAACAACTTGCTGTAAACTAGAACTGAGCACAAAAGCTTAGACAGCTCGTGATTTAATTTCTAAACTATAAATTTATAGTTTAACAACTAAATATTAATTTTTAATTATATATATATATATATATATATATATATATATATATATATATATATATATATATATATATATATATATATATATATATATATATATGTATATATATATATATATATATATATATATATATATATATATATCTATATATATATATATATATATATATATATATAGCAGTATAGGCAGAGGGAACATGGGAACCTAATGTTTCCTCACTTTTGTCTTCTTATCAAAGCGCGACAAATATATATTTCATTTCTCTCTAGATCTATCTAGTGGGGATTGAACTCACAACATATTGCGTTTACAGTCGCTTACGTGTGCCCCTTACGCCACGACAAGTCTAAAAAATATAATTCCTTCCACTTAATCTATGAACAAATTATCATTTCTTTTTATCACAGATCTGTTTATCATTTCTTTTTATCTTTAATTAAATCATACTTTAATTCAACTGTAAGATTACTCTAGTTACAGTTAAGTCATTGCTTTTAACTGTACTTACAAGCTCATATTTTTAATAAGTATTTTATTTTTTTGTGATATAGAAACTGTATGAGTCCAATTTTTTCTACACCATCCAAAACATATTCTAGATGAATTCATTGTAGAAGAGAAATATATATAAAAAGTATATATAATATTTTAAAAATATCACATATAAGGATCGTAAGGAATCAATATTCGACCAATTTCAAAGGCAATTTACGATGCTATAACAGCCAATAGCAGGAAGCACCAAAGTGCCAATAACTCTTTCAATAAATTGAACGTTATATAGGTGGTTGAACTGTTGTTGCCTAGGATTAGTTGCATGTTATATGAATATCTTTAACGCGCTTACTAAGCGCTATGTTTTTATAAACTTTGGTTTAGAATCAATTTTGTTTTTGCCGTACTTTATGTACATAATAGGTACATAATTTTTGATACTTAATCTTCTTCACGCTGTTTCCCGCACGAGGCAGGGTAGGTAAAGGGAACCCGGGAACCTTGTGTTAAGACACTCCGTTCCACTTCCGTTCCCCACTTTCCGCCGAATTTGAGGCATTGCGTGTTGATTGGCGGAACTCAACGCCGCGCTTTGCTTTATTACCAGAGCGAAGAAATGAAACATTAAATATTTAAATTGAAAATATTAAATATTTCCTTTCATTGACTGGGGATCGAACCCTGACCCTGTTGGTTACAGTCACACGCTTGTGCCGCTGCGCCACTACAGGCCTCTAAACCTAACCTAAATAAACCTAACTAAGCCTAATCTGCTGAGATATTAACATATAATATATATTTTTAAATAATACAAAAATACACTTGACGTTTAAATGCTTGCCCAAACATCGCGGCTGGTCATATTACATTTTTTAGCTTCACGCTTTATCCCTTCCTACAACATTTAGTGTTTGTTTTATTTAATTCCGTTGATATATAAAAAAGTTACGTCAATTTAAAATATTTAGTTCGAAATTCAAATTAATTAAAATTTTCTACATTTTTAATCATTTAGCTGAAATTTTAGTTTTCTATGTATGAATATTGTCTCAGAAGTGATAATTTTATTTGAATAAGTAAAGTAATTGAGTTTGGCTAATAAAATAGTGTATCTTAGCGGACAACGCCCCGGGCGGGTCTCTAGTGATAAATAAAATTCAGCCAATTCAAGCGGGCGAAGCCCGTTCAAACAATGTCACAGTCTGAGCCAGTCGCTTAAACATGCAAGTATAAAGTAAAAAGTTAAAAGGTATGTAAATGACAAGTAGAGTCATACGTTGCACAGCCACTCTTTAGGGCAATTTCAGTATTAAGGCCTCTCCACACGTATACTCAGTATATCGCGTAGCCTTCGCTCTCAGTTACATTGTAGCTTAACAGAATTTTAATTTCTCAATTAACTCTGAAGCTTTCTACATTATATTACAACTTCTCTCTTAGCTTAGGTAGACAGAGGCAACTTAGGAACCTAGCGTTAAGACACTCAGTTCCCCTGTTTCTGTCGAATTCTGGAGGCAATGTGTGTTCAGTAGCGGAACTCAACGCCGCGTTTTGCCTTGTTACCAGAGAAGAGTGAACAATGAAATATTATATTTTCTAGAGTGCAAATCGAACCTATCTCTTTTGCCGCACTTCTCATTTTTTTTAAATGCTACGGATGCACTCTGATAAGCCAATTAATATTTAATTAACATTAAATCGTACAATAAATATAGATATCTAAATGACACTATCTAATAATAATGTAATTTGAAAACTAATATAGCGGTATTATTGTTCTGTGTATATAAACAAGCCAAATCAAACAAAATTATGAAAAGCTGCCTCATCTCTCATTTGTTCAATGTTATTGACTTTGTTCACGTAAACAATAAACTTGATTGAGTTCTGCGGTCCATTAGCTCGGTTGTTCCTGACGTGGCCATATTACCTACTTTAGAAATAGCAGTTTCCCTTTTTATTACGTAACATATAAATAATATTTAGTGTTTTTAGAGTTCCGTAAGTTAAATATAGAAGCTTTATAAGATTTTGTTGTCCGTCCATCCATCTGCCGAGGTCATTTATCTTAGGACTGCGTGTATATATCAAGCTGAAATTGATACCAATTATCGTAATCTACCGTAGATATAAATCTCTTGGATCGTAAGAGAAATAAATTTTATAAGTCAACGCAATCAAAATATTTTAAATGAAAATCGTCGCATGCTCAAAACCTATAGATTATAAAAATTAAACTTTAAAAAAATATTGGTAAATATTTAAATAGGCAATAGGCATTGCACTTAAAGCAAGAAGTCTGTCGTGGCGCCGGAGATTCGATCTAAACTTGAAAAAGTGTAACATATAATATTGTAAAAAGAAATAATTGATATTTTTATTTTTACACTTTGGTAACGTGACGCAGCGTGGCGCTGGTTTCCGCCACTTAACACGCATTGCCTCTCATCCAGCAGAAATTCGGAAGCAACAGTGACCCAATGGAACGGATTATAACGGATTATCTTAACACTAGGTTACCAGGTTCCCTCTGCCTTCCATACCATGAGCGGGATACAGCGTGAATCTGAAAAAAAAAAAGACATACCACACAAAACGATGATAAACACATTTTCTGTTTTCAGAATGGAGGCAGGAGTGTGGATAATAGGCATTTGTCTTCGGATATTGAATTTCATATTAACACCGATCTTCTGGCTGCGCTCGCTACAAA
This sequence comes from Eueides isabella, assembly GCA_019049475.1. NCBI lineage: Eukaryota > Metazoa > Arthropoda > Insecta > Lepidoptera > Nymphalidae > Eueides > Eueides isabella. Next base: position 1,877,202 of record CM032392.1, read on the forward strand.
ACAATCAGAAAGTACCACCGCTAACGGACAAGTTTCTACAAAAAAGCGCTACGGACATCATCGAATGTATAAAAGATGGCCAGGTCAGTTACCTATTCCAAAATTCCTGTTAAGTCCAATCATATATGTAAAATTTATAAAAAATATATTTACGAGGGGTAAATTCTGGATACAAAACTCATAAAACTCATAAATATATGTGCATGTGTTTATATGTGTGTATGTATATACCTAAGTATATATATATGGGTAATTTTCACGAAATCCCTTCGGAATTCGACTATCTTAAGATGACAAAAAATATTGAAATTATTTGATATTTGTTTTATGTGAATTTGATAGTACTAATGTTACTAGAACTCAATTATGTAGTGGTCCCAAAAATATTGCGTTTTATTAAAGTTATAAGGACATTAAAAAATCTAAGAGAGGGAATGATGTTTAAGGTTAGAGAATGATTGCTGTTATGAAGCTTTTTAAATTAAATTATATTTGTTTCCAAAAAATCTTTATATTAAATGGAATGTTGTTCTTAAACATTAAGTAAGATAATGAATAACACCAGCAAATTATTGTAGCACTTTGGCTTACTTGAATAAAAATTGCATGTCTTCATGGTCAAAAATGTTGTCAGATACAACAAGGTGAAAATTTGCGTGAATTACACATTTGCATGTGTTACGGTCTTTTATGTTTGTCCATGTCAGCCAAAAATTTCAAACTCGGACGTTCTTTAAGAGTGCTGATACTTTGGCTTCCGGTGAACTCTGATTAATTTTGTTTTGTCTTTGACATCTCTTACGGTATCTCTCTTTTTTCTTATTTCTTTTTTTTTCAGACATTCATATAATGTAGATATTTTTGCATAAATAATAAATAATTCCTGTCTTCTGAGTTACTTCCTTCTTTAAATAACTGCCAGATTTCTTGAATCGTCATTATTTTACATAGGTCCTGGGCTTGGAGGTGGTGTGTTATCTAACAGTCTTGCTATATTTTTACTATGTTTTTAAAGTGTTATTCCACACTTAGGACAGAAAATACTTAACTTAAATTTTAAAATTTTAAAAAGCGTATAAAAATTTTGAACAAAGCAGGATTTGAACCCGCGCCTCTGGAATACAGTTCCAGCGCTCTGACCAACTAAGCCATTCGTTCTCATCGAGCTCCGTCGAAATTCTTATACGCTTGTTACAACTTATTTATGTTGTTAGCATAGTAGTAGTTTTTTAAAATTTTAAAATTTAAGTTAAGTATAGTCTTGCTATATTTTTTCTTCACACTGTCACTATTTTATTTCTATGTATTTGGCTATTCTTCTTCAAGTTTTTCCTTTTTTGACTTCTTTCTAGGGAACTCATTGCGGATATAGATTTTACATGACCTTTTTCTTTTTTTTAGGTATTTAATTCTTTCTTTTTCTCGTAAAGTATTTCAAGAGTTACGGGATCAGCTTTCACTGCTTTCGGTCATATCCTTGCTTATTGAATTTAGCTTCATCTTTGCTTATCTTCTTTTTTTTGACATTTTTTAATCTACAATAATATTGCAACAATCAATTCAAGAGATATTAAAAGCAAACTATAAATAAAGCCAGTTAGCCCATAAAGAATAACCGTAAAGGACTCGTGACATAATCGTACTATTAAAATGATTTTTCTGCTTAAGAAAAGGGATCCCAAAATCTCAACTCACCTATGCAACTTATAATCAACAAAAGTACTTACCTTTTTTTGTTTTGGAATGTGAGGAAATGACGATCAAACATTTAATTTAACCATATAATAAATAAAATCTTTTTGCAGCGCCCACCCGAACCCAATCACAGAAAATACACAAGTTTCACAAATTGATATTAGTACCAACTTGCAAAAACTAATGGTAGCGTTAGTATTTTATTTATAATGCGTTTATAATTCAAATGCTAGTAATAGAGTGTGAGGGTATGATTTATTTTTGTGGGACACATACAAATATTCAAATTTTAACGAGTTTTTATACTATATAACGTTAATTTCGGGGATTTCCATTAAATTTATGATATTTTTAAATTATCCTACTTACTTGAATAGGATTCGAATGACTTTTGTACCTTTTACGTAAATAAAAGTAAATAAAATCGGTACTTGGGACACAGTGAGGTAATGATATTAGGAACATTATGGCTATGAATTGTAATATCTTGACTCCTAAAGCTTCTAGTATACGTTTGAGTACAAGATTCTGAAATTTACGATGAAATTACACTGCTCCAAGAGCCGAAGGGGGTAACGTATTTAGCTTTATCGAATTACCGATCGAGTTATTATAGCGAAGGAATAGAATATCATGATATACCTAGGCTTAGGTTAGAGGTTATTAACCGACATCGTAAAAAGAGGGGCTCTGTATATACGTGTTGGTTTGTATGTCTGTGGGATCGTACCTCCTGAATTGGTGAACCGATTAGTATACGCGTAATCCTTGTGCATTGCGGGGTAGGTCTTAGTTAAATTTTATTAGAATCGGATTTGCAGTTTAGCACATTGAAAATTACAATCACTTTGCCAAAATGAGTTGATGGAACGATGATGTGTTTTTTTTTTATTTTAAATGTTGTTTTCTTAATTAACTAAGTCAATATTCAAGAAAAAAATCGATATCGCGTCTAAAATCCTTTAAATAACTTACTTATGTAATCAATTTCTGCTTTAATGGAGGAGATGGTTCTTTTTATGTCACTAGATGTTTGCTATTTATATAAGGCTACTAATTGTGAACGTAGCTAAGGAAAGCTGTTAGGAAAGACCTAGCATTATTTAGTTCATGATAAATTTTTTTTAAATATTTAATAAATTATTATTTTCTTTCTTTCGCTCTCATAAAGAGGTGAAGGCGTAGCGCAGAGTTCCGCCATTTCACTGCACACACAGTCTAAATAGGAACGTAGTGTTTTAAGACTAGGTTCCCAGGTTCCTTTTGCCTACCATTCTATTTTGTACTTTGTATTTTTTCAGCTAATATTAATATATTGACAAGGCCGTAAAATTTGTAGATTGAAAACCCGCGAGTGTTGGAACTCAACGCCGCATTAGCCTCATCACTAAAACGATAAAATTTATATATTTTAAATACCTATCTAATTTTATAGTGAAATTAGAATTCACAAATCGCAGTGAATCTATAAGCTTCTGTACCGTGACCAGTGATCCTACCCACGATATACCAAATAAAGAAATAATGAATTTATTACTGCCGCTGCCCTTACCTTATTATCAATAAAACATTTATATGTACGTATTCTAAGCTTTATCATTAGTACGCCACGGGCTTACAGAACAAGGTATTGGCAAGCGCTGCACATTGCACCCGCCGCAACTAACATTAGCATATTGCTGCACACGAATAAATGATTTTAATTGTTCTGATTCACTGTTGTCTTCATTTTGTCCTTAATTTATTACCATCGTAGGCAGGGGGGAACTTGGGAACCTTGTTAAGTTCCGTTTCGTGCCCACTTTCCGACGAATTTGAAGCATTGTGTGTTGAATGGTGGAGCTCAACGCCGTAGGTACTTTGCGTAGTTACAAGAGCAAAGAAATTATTCATTGAATATTTAAATTGTGACTGTAACCGACAGGTTGTGGGTTCGATCCCAACTCGAGGAAAATGAAATATTTAATATTTTTAATTTAAATATTTAATGATTTCATTTTTTCGCTCTGGTACAAGGCAAAACGCGGCGCGGCGTTGAGTTCCGTCACTTAGCACGTAATGCCTGAAATTCGACGGAAAGTGGGGAACGGAAGTGAAACGGAGTGTCTTAACACAAGGTTCCCAAGTTCCCTCTGCCTACCCTACCATGTGCGGGTACAGCGTGAAGCTGAAAAAAAAAAATTAAGTTGAAAATATTAAATATTTTATGCCCTCAAGTAGGTACCGAACCCACAACCCTTCATACCTTGATGCCCTTACGTCAGATCCTAAATGTTGTAGATGAAATGTTATTATACAAGTAAATAATTTATGTATTGAAATATAAAAAAGGCGTATTTATCGTTTAACATGATTTTAATTTCACTGGCCTTTTTAACTTTCGACGCAAAAAGAGTGTTGAAAGCTTTTTCTGTCCGTCTGTGGCACAGTACTTAGCTCCTGAATGAATGTACAGCTTTGAGTGCGACTTATTTAATCGGAAGCCGTGTGAGGTTGTCCTTAGCTGTTTTGAGAAAATCGTATGTATTTGTAATTCAAGGTGTACAAGCATTTTGAAAAGATGAGGTTTTTTTTTTTTCTTTTTAGTAATTACAAGTTGATGAGTATCTAGTACAGATATATCTTTGTTTTCTGATTCAACTAAAATAATTACATACTAAATGATATCGTCTCACAACAAAACTATTAGAAAAATCTATATATTTGTTGTACCAATAACTATCTTTTCTTTGTTTTTATAGCTTCACGCTGTATCCCGCACATAGCAGGGTAGGTAGAGGAAACTTGGGAAGCAAGCGTTGAGACACTCCATTCTCCACTGTCCCCCGATTTTAAGGCATTAACGCTACGCTTGCCTTGTTACCATAGCTAATAAACGAAACCATTAAATAACACTCAGCTTTAAGCTTGTCCCGCATATGGCATTGTAGGCAAAGGGAACATGGGAACCTAGTGTTAAGACACGCCGTTCCACTTCCGTTTCTCACTTTCCGCCGAATTCGAGACATTGCGTGTTGAGTGGCAGGACTCAACGGCTCGCTTTGCCTTTTTACCAGAGTAAAAAAAATATAATACTTAATTTGAAAATATTAAATACTTCATTTCCTCAAGTGGTGATCGAACCCACAACCTATCGTTTACAGTCACACGCTGCGCCACAACAGGCCTCAACATTAAGTAATTCAATTGAAAATAATTATTTACTGAAAAGGTAACATTTTTTTCAGATAACAAGCGAAGAAGTAGTTTCGCGCTACATATCTCGGATACAAGAAGTCAATCCTTATATAAACGCGGTGGTTGACGAGCGCTACCGAGCGGCGTTGGACGACGCGAGAGATGTCGATAGAATGATCTCCGAAGCTCGAATCAAAGGCGAAGTCGATAAGCTGTTCAGTGAGAAACCGCTGCTGGGAATACCATTTACTGTGAAAGAGAGTTGTTCTTTGGCTGGTAAGTTTTGGTTGTGTCACAAATAATATTTGTTTAAGTGCATTTTTATTTATTGATTTCATACAATTTAACATTTTTACACTTGTCTGTTTTATTTAATAAAATTTGGAAACTAAATTTTTGAAAAGAATATTATGGAATACTCTGCTTTATTCCCATAGCGGTATATTAAATAAAATGTACATTTGAATGTGAACATAGCTATTACAACGCTATAAAAAATATTGTATATACTTTTTTTTTAGTTTCACGCTGTATCCCGCACGAAGCAGGGTAGGCAAATGGATCACGGGAACCTAGTGTAAAGACACTCCGTTCCACTTCCGTTGCCCACTTTCCACCGAATTTGAGGCATTGCGTGTTGAGTGGCGGATCTCAAGGCCGCGCTGTTGCCTTATTACCAGAGCGAATAAATGAAACCTTAAATATTTAAATTGAAAATATTAAATATTTCATTTCCTCGACTGGGGATCGAACCCGGACCCTGTCGGTTACAGTCACACGATTGTGCCGCTGTGCCACGACAGGCCTCGCCTAATGTATATACAAGGTAGATATAAATTATATCGTATTATGAACCTAACGTGGCGCAGCGGCATAAGCGTGTGACTGAAGTAAACGATAGGTTGTGGGTTCGATGTCCACTCGAGGAAATGAAATATTTAATATTTTCAGTTTAAATATTTAATATTTTTAGGATACAACGAAAAAAACACGGTATAGCTTAAAAATTAAAGAAAAACATCACGGTATAGCGTACTATATCACGTGTATATTTTATTGAAAAAAAAAACGTAAATTAGGACGAGGTATAAATAAATACATAAAATATTATGGGCTATATTTTGCATATCCAAGAATAAGAATTGTCTATTAGATATAAAAGCCACACTTTAACGCTAAGGTCTATCAAACGCCGTGGGGTGTCTGGAGCACGCGGGGCGCAAGGCCACGCAGGACGGCGCGGCGGTGCGCCTGCTGCGCCGCGCCGGCGCCATCCCGCTGCTCGTGTCCAACACGCCCGAGCTGTGCCTGGGCTGGGAGACCACCAACCTGTTGAGGGGCACCACCAACAACCCGTATTGCCTCACGAAGACACCCGGTGGCTCTTCGGGAGGAGAGGTACGTATGTGTCCATAGTGGACAACTGTTTGTTCCTAGGGGACCAAATTAAGAACTGTTTGTCTGTATTGGTTAAACTTTTCAAAAAAGATACAGATTGTGGATTTCATATAGATAAAACTTGCCTGCGATGGTTCAGACTACTTTCTATTTAACCAAATTTGAAATAATAATAATAATGATATTATTCATGGATGTAGGAATAAAAGTGGGGGAATGGGTGGGTGGTATACCGTATATGAGCACCCCGGAATAGATGTGCCCAAGAGATTTTACTAACAAAAAAAAAAATAAGTGCAAAAAGCTTTACATGAACATGTCAATTCAAAGCAAAAATCAAGATTTCATTACTAAATATATATAGATAAACCATGAATACCCTGTTTTAAGTTCTCTAGTTCTTTCCTTATATATATAGACAGTGGAACTTTTAGAGTTTTTAATACTAGATTGATGTCCTTTCGCTTCTGTACTTGATGCGTTTAAAACAATTTAAAAATTTACACTACGTTATCCGTGACTGTATATGTACCTATGTCCTTTGCGGTAAGGACAATGAAAATTAATAAAGAATAATCGAGTCAAGGTCAGGAAGTTAAATAAATAAACTGAATGTTATTTTTGGTAACGAATGTGCCTGGAATACTTAAGTTAATTTTATATATATATATATATATATATATATATATATATATATATATATATATATATATATATATATATATATATAATGAACTTAAGTATTCCATATACTTAAGTATTATATATGCTTATATATAATTCACGGGATGTCTTAAAGGAGTTTATTATAAAAAGTTGAATGCCCCCTCCAGGCAGCGTTACTGGCGTGTGGCGCGTCGCCATTTTCCGTGGCGTCGGACATTGCTGGTTCAATTCGTATTCCTGCTGCTTTCTGCGGAGTGTATGGACACAAACCAACGCCTGGTGAGTGTTTTGTGTTTTTCACGCTGTATCCCGCACATGGCAGGGTATGGTAACATAGTGATAAGACTCTCCGTTTCCATTCCAAAGCATTAAGTGTTAAGTGGCGGAACTCAGCGCCGCGCTTCGTTTTATAACCAGAGCTATGATAGGACAATATTAAATCTTTCATTTCCTTAACTAACAGATACGGAGATTAGAATCAGGTTATAGAAATTGTTTTTTCCTAAGTAATATCAATATAAAGTAGTATTTTTACTATGTTTAATGTGTTATTCCACACTTAGGAAAGAAAGATACTAAATTTTAAAACGTATAAAAATTTGAACGAAGCAGGATTTGAACCCGCGCCTCTTGAGAACCGTCCAAGCGCTCTGACCAACTAAGCCATACGTTCTCATCAAGCTACGTCGAAATTCTTATAAAGTTACTACAACTTATTTATAACGTTAACATCTTTTCTAAGTGTTGGAAGAACACATTAAAAATAGTAAAATTAAAATCTATTTTGGGCATCATTACCTAAATAAAAGGTCCCTTATAAAAGTGTCATATGGGTGACAGATTAATTATAAGTATGTAACGCGGTAACGCGGTAACGCGGCTCAGGTATAATCCCGATCGCGGGGCACGTGCCCACGCTGGCGGACTCGCGCTACCCGCGGCTGCTGACGGTGGGCCCCATGGCGCGCCACGCCGCCGACCTGGCGCCGCTGCTGGCCGCCATGGCGGGCGCCGCCGCGCCGCGCCTGCGTCTGCGCGACCCCGTCGACCTGGCGCGCCTGCAGGTGCTCTTGAAAATCCTCTTTGCCTTCTAAGCGACTGAGTCATATTGCCTTGTCAAGTTACGTCGAAATTATTATAAGTACAACTTATTTATGTTAGGCATTTTTACAAATTTCCTTTTTTTTTTTTGGAATTATCGTTTGGTAAAAGTGCGAATAGACGATCGAACTTGATTCGACCGAACCACCGAACCGTCCGGTATGGCGTTCGAGCCAAACGACCGAACCACGCACCGTACCGTTCAGCAGTGATGCCAACTTGGGGTGTTTTCTTCTAAATTTAGGAAAAAAAAAGTGAGGAGAATTTTTAACTGGAAAAATTATTTAAGATATTTTCATTTTTCAACTTAATTAGTAAGAATGTTTTGTTTAAAATATTTTTAAAAAATTAAACTATATTTAACAATGTATTATTTATAAATTGATTGTATAAAATTCTCAGCTAGCAGGTAGCTTGGTTCCCTTTGTATTGTGAATGATCTTAAAATATATATTTAGTATGTTTTAAGATGACGGACTAAACGTCTAAAGACAAACAAATAAAATTAAAATTAAAAGATATTAATACACATTTATCCTCCGTATATGTATGTTATTTTTTAGTAAATGGAGGAAAAACTTTCATAAAACAATAAATAATATACAAAATTAATAATAGCTCAGCAGGGTCATGATATGTTTAGAGATGTAAATAAAGTGGTAAAGAGAAGATGGGCGGATGGATAGTGGTTTGTAACAACTATAGGTAGATTTGAATTTTACTGTCACTCGAGTATTTTAATTTTTATCAAATGCCTTATCTTATACTGTACATTTTAATAGAATAGAAAACTAAAAAGAGATAAATGTATATGTAAGTATTAAGCAAAAAATATCACGAAAAATCAGGGTATTTTAATTTGAATTTAGATTTTTCCAGCTTCACGCTGTATCCCGCACTAGGCAGGGTAGGCAGAGGGAACGGAAGTGAAACCTAGTGTTACCCCGCGCTTTGCCTTATTACCAGAGCGAAGCAATGAAACATTAAATATTTAAATTGAAAATATTAAATATTTCATTTCCTCGAATGGGGATCGAACCCAGAACCTGTCGGTTACAGTCACACGCTTGTGCCGCTGCGCCACGACATGAATTTAGATGATTTTAAAATATGCTTAGGGGATAAAAATGTTGACCAGTTGGCAACGCTTGTGCTAGCAGTTTGTAAACACGTCTCGATATGGCCTTTACTATCAAAGGAGGCTAAAATCTTAATAATCAAAACAGGCAAAAAATTATTTTAAAAACAGACATCAATACAGTCACATGATTCTCATTACATCTCTAAGATGAAGATTTTCGTATATATCTTAGAACGAGTGCAGAAGCGAAGAAGTCGTTGAATTGTTGTAACTTATGTTACCACATATAAAGATATCCAATACATAATAATGTGACAAAGTAAAGAGCAAGCATAAAGTGTATTTCGGTAGTCATAATATATAGAAATTATATTTAGATCATAATGCACACTGAAAGAAAACAGTAAACATTCAAAATTTCTAGAAAAACTAATTAAATTATTAGAATAATAGAAACAAAAACAAAATAAAAAAAAAAATAAAAAGCAAATAATTACTAGGATTAGAACAAGGTCGTTAGAACACTAGGACCGCCGGCTCCCAACGGAGCTATTGCAACTTTCGTTATTGCTTCGAATATTTATATTTAATTTGAAAATATTAAATATTTTTACGTATTTTTAAACAATTAACAGCACTATGTGGATTTATTGTGTTCATTATTATTTTTTCAGCTTCACGCTGTATCCCGCACTAGGCAGGGTAGGCAGAGGGAACGAAAGTGAAACCTAGTGTTATGACACTGCGTTCCACTTCCGTTCCCCACTTTCCGCCGAATTTGAGGCATTGCGTGTTGAGTGGCGGAACTCAACGCCGCGCTTTGCCTTATTACCAGAGCGAAGAAATGAAACATTAAATATTTAAATTGAAAATATTAAATATTTTCATTTCCTCGACCGGGGATCGAACCCAGAACCTGTCGGTTACAGTCACACTCCTGTGCCGCTGCGCCACGATAGGATTTATTGTGTTTATTATTATTTAATTTCAATTTTCATACCTTATAAGAGTATATCATTATCAATTTCATTATACATAATAATATACATTAAGTAAGGGTACTTTAATTTGTAAATTATAAATAAGTAGATTCATCAATTATTTATAATTTACATATTAAAGTAGTACCCTTGCTGTAAATAATTAGGGTGAAGAGTGAAATCTGAACTGATATTTATTATTAATATACCTATAGAAGAGTGATATCCGATCTAATATTTATTATTTAATATCAATATACCCAATTATTTTTACCATTTCTTTAGTATAACTAATTTAAACATTCACTCTAAGTTATAGTTCTTATTCAATGGATTTAGAGCATAACTTGGGCTATGATAAATTTACAAATATTCACGAACAATATGTGACGTATTATTTACGATCCTTGCATAGAAAAGACGAATTATAAAACTAGTCTTTATATATCTCTTATTCTTATCCGAAACAATATTGTAGTCTTAGCGCTTACTGCTTCATATTCGTTGCGAGGTGTATCGCTTACGGTGGCCTAATAGCAAACCAAGCCAAAAATTGGTTCGGTGCGCCGTCCACACCACCTTTTGTTCGGCGAAACGTGCTCCACACGATCGGATATGGTTCGATGGCGAACCAATATCGCGGTTCGGTTCGATCGTCTGTTATGGCTACAAGAGAGAATGCTACTTATGCCATATTTGGGAAAAAACACTAATTTTAAAAAACGTATAACATTTTTCCGATGTGTATATAAGAATGTGTGCTTTAACGTTTGTCATGTTATCGTGTATTGCTAAGCATTATGCTGGTTTTTTGTGTTTTATTTCATATATGTATATGTATATATATATATATATATATATGTATATATATATATATATATATATATATATATATATATATATATATATATATATATATATATATATATATATATATATATATATATAAAGGGAAGGTAGAGGGAACCTAGTGTAAGGTTCCGTTCTCCATTTGCTACCAAATTGTTGAGATGTTGCTTGTTGAGTAATGTAATATAGCAGGGACACAGGCGTGTAGGCGCGTACTGTGTACGCGACATGGGAATGGTGTGTGTGCAGGTGTTCTCGCTGACGGAGGCGTCGTCGTCCGCGGCGCTGCTGCGCGTGCACGCGGGCGTGCAGGCCGCCGTGCGCGCCGCCGCCGCGCACCTCGCGCGCCGCGGCGCCCAGCTGCTGCCCGTAACTATGCCTCCAAGCATTCTTTGTATATGTTGCATGAGACGGTTCATCTTACATATTTCACTATTTTGGCAAACTTCCTGCATCACCCGGACATTTGCACCGCTTAACAAAGGTGTAACTGAAAGACAGCGATGTTTGAGAGTCGAAACGTCGTAATTCATGATCTTCTATTCTTTTAAATGTCAATTTTTGTGGCAGTAAATGATTATTATTATAATTTAGTGTTTGTTTTATTAAATTCAGTTGATAAATAAAATATTTAGCTGGTATAGTCACGTTGCCAGTAATGGTAACACGCATAGGCAAACTCGACCGGATTATTACCACCCCCGGCATTTAAGACCGGCGTTAAGTAGTGGCTTTGGCCACTGCGTTTCGCATTAAGTAATGCCGGGCCCCGGTGCCCATCCACCTTAAAGGACGGCAACGCTCCTGTAGCTCCTTTGTAGTTACTCGGGGCCGTAGGCGACGGTGATCACTTACCATCAGGTGACCGGTACGCTCGTTTGCTGTCTTTCCCATAAAAAAAAAATAGTTTGAAATTTTTTTTATTTAATCAGATGACATTTTGGTTTTGTATGTATGTAGATATTCTTAAAAGGCAAATGCAGGCTATTGTAAAGTGGTCTAAAAAGAATATTTTAAACAATATTGATCGAGACAGCTTTATGTTCTATTCAAATAAGTATATATTGTTTGTCAAAATATACTTAATGATGATAACAATAATAAGTTAATGTTAAACTTTCAGGACAAATTCGAAGAGTTGGAAAACTCAGTGGAGATGTCAGTGTCGGTGTTTTTCTCTATGAAAGATATTCCTAACATGTTACTAGATCCGGCTAATCCTAAGGTAATTTATTTCAATAAATACAATACATACTTGAAATATTCATTTTCATTATAATTTAGAAAATAAATCCTTACATTTTATTTTTGGTATAATCATAAACCTAAATTATCATTTTTTTCTATTCAATTCCACAAACTGTTCTCTAAGACGTTTATATATTAAATTACAAATTCGACAATGGTCAATATGATAAGCTTGAAATGCAACAACTTGCCAACCATTAGGTAAGCGGAGAGCGTATGGCAGGTACAAAGCCATTACACTAATCGACTATAGATCGAGACTCCTTTTCCACCAGGGCATGTCAGGTGTTCGACCATATGAACACCAAGACAGAAGTAACTATAAATATCGGTAATATTAAAAAAGTAAGATTAGATATTAGAGACATTATAAAAGTAAGATTTTTCATTGGAGACATTATTAAAGTAAGATTAGGCATTGGAGACATTATAAAAGTAAGATTAGGCATTGGAGACGTTATTAAAGTAAGATTAGGCATTGGAGACATTATAAAAGTAAGATTTGCCATTGGAGACATTATTAAAGTAAGATTAGGCATTGGAGACATTATAAAAGTAATATTTGACATTACAAACGTTGAGGAATTCTTAGGCTGCATTAACGCTTACACAATGCATAAAGTAGTATATAAGAAGGTGAGCAAGAGCAATAGCTTTCTTTAAAGACTGAATCAAGAAGATAGAAGACCCGGGTCAAAAGAGAAAAAATGGAAAAGGACCAACGTAGCTAAATAACATAAATCCAGAAGTTTTTTGAAACCAGAAGAGTATCCATCATCTATGACAATTACTCATCAAAATATCTGCGGGGAAACCACCTTATTTTCCGGCTTACAACGTGAAGCATGGATTCGTGTAGTAATTATTTGAAAACGTATAAAAAGAGGTCAGAGGTTTAAGTATTAAAGTTGGTCGAAGAAGTAACTCAGCTACTCTTGCATTGATAGGCGACATTTATTCCGAAAGAATTACATCGTTTCAAACTATGTGACGTCCATCTGTTAAGAGTTCTGAAGGTCATACAGATCTCCAATGGATATACGCTTTTAATTAGGCCTACGACACGATATTTTAGGCTCAACTGAAGACATGTATATTGATTTTTGTAGATTGAGGCAATTCGCAATGCTAATGACGAATTATCTTAAAACAACCATCAGATTCCTGGGACACTAAGTAAGTGTATATCGCGTTGCAGCACGAGCGCAGCCTGGTGGTGGAGGTGGCCAAGCTGGCGTGCGGCGGCGGCTCGCGCTCGCTGCAGGCGCTGGGCTTCGCGCTGCTCAAGCGGCAGCTGCTGTACCTGGACGCGGGCGCGCGCGCGCACTACCGCGCGGCGGCGCGGCGCCTGCGCGCGCGGCTGGCGGCGGCGCTGGGCGCGCGCGGCGTGCTGCTGGCGCCCGCGCACTGCTCGCCCGCGCACGCGCACGGCGCCGGCCTGGCGCGCGCCTCGGGCGTGGCCTACGCCATGCTCTACAACGTGCTGGGCCTGCCCGCCGCCGCCGTGCCCGCCGGCGCCGACGCGCGCGGCCTGCCGCTGGCGGTGCAGGTATACCTACTCACTACAGTATAAAACCATTTAAATTAATTACTTCTTTTTGCTTTAATTTATCGATGGTTTTCGTATATGTATTGAATATTAAATACCTTTAAAAAACCACATTCTATAATTTCACATTCTATAATATCTAAGGTTTTCAGTATATACATGTTTGCATCATAACCAAATT